>WHWC01000126.1:0-64022 GCA_019426215.1 Buddleja alternifolia | reverse complement strand
CAAGATTCACAAGTTGGCATATCTAGCATTTCCCGAAGGTCAAGCTTATCCGCCATCTTATGAATTCTATCTTTGAGATAGGCCTAGTCTAGCATGCCACAGGTATGTATCATTTTGATTATCTAACTTACTCTTACTAGTGTTCCTCATGTTGAGATAATAAGATTGGAGTATCGGGAGAACCGTGTATAAGCCATGAGACAACTTTGATTCCAATATTAAAGAAGAACCATAAAACATGGAGCAGCTCCATTTTTGATAACAAAACTATAACCTTCCTTGTCCAACACGGGTACAAAAATGATGTTCTTAATTAATTGCGGAATGTAAAATACATTGTTCAAAATAACACGGTTTTTGTTGGGAAAAGATAAGTAGATAGTTCCTACGGCCATGGCAGCAACCCGTGCTCCATTCCCAAACCGCATGGTCATCTCCCCTCTACTTATCTGTTTGCTTCTTACCATCACCTGCAAATCATTGCAAAGTTGAACTCCACATCCGGTGTCCAACACCCAAGAAGTATCATAAACTGATAAGTTAACTTCAACATAAAACATACCATTTATTGGTTCAGTGCAATTACGCTTCCAATGTCCCTTTTTTACCACAATTGAAGCACGCATCATGATCGGTACCCTTAGCCTTTTTACACCACCTTTGCCTTTCAACTATTTTTTTTGTTGTTGTTCTTCTTCCCCTTATTCTTATTGGCCTTACGGCCCTTAGAACGGGATGAGGAACCAACAAGCAGTATCGCTTATCTTTCTTGATGGTGGCATCTGCACTCTTCAACATGTTCAACAACTCGGGTAATGAAGCCTCAAGTTGATTCATGTTGTAGTTGATGACAAATTGGTCAAACGACTTCGGAAGGGACTGTAGCACGACGTCAACAGAAAGTCGGTCTCAAATTTTACGCCAAGATCAGAAAGCTTATTAATAAGACTGATCATACGTAAAACATGATTATCGACCGAAGATCCCTCATGCAGACGAGCACGAAATAGCTCTTTAGAGATTGCGAATCTCTCCCTCCTAGTTCGAGTGCCATAGAGCTCCTCGAGACTTTTGATAATATCCTTGGAGATGGCCACATGCTCAAATTGCTTTTGAAGCTCATTAGTCATAGAAGCCATCATGATACATCTCACTTGGATATTATCATCAGTCCACTTATCAAAAGCGGCACGTTCATCATCAGTGCTTGTGCGAGTTACGCGAGGCAAATGCGTATCTAATACGCTATTCTTGCGCTCACTTTGAAGCACAATTTTAAAGTTTCGATACCAATCGGCGTAGTTGGGACCGACAAGTCTATTTGAATCTAAGATTGTTGAAAGTGGATTTTTGGCCATTTTGTTAACTACAAAATAAATAGCGAGGTAAAACAATTAGCATTCAATATGTATCTTGTCCACATATAATTCGGTCTTTAATCGTACGTGTCTCCCACTATTTTCTCAAATTCCATAACCCTCTTATATGGATATTCGAGGAGATATGCGGGTCTCCCTAGTGGGCTCGAGATCCATAAGCGGCTCTTCATATGCCCCGAGAACACGAGCCCATATGATAAATCCGTATGGTAGGCTTACCGGCCTTCTATATCGACATATAGTTCTCAAGATATTTTGCCTCGTCTTTCCCATATACCCCGAGAACACGAGCCCATATGGTAGTAAACGTTAAGTCAAGCCCATCAAATATTCATGGTCAATCGACCGGACTAGTGTGCCCCACGACTCATGGACGACACCTAGACAAATTGATCCCACGAGCATCTCTATGCTTAGTGGTAGTCACAGCCTAATCCACTTGACGCCACCCCACGACTCATGGACGGGGGGCCAAGCTTCATGGCATTTCACATGCTACCACTTAAGATGGAAGGCGTGGACAATAGAACCTCATTCAATTTCCACATAAACTTAATATTTCTTGGATTTACTTGAAACAAATCAAGCGAGGGGTTTCAACATGCAAGGTCTCATCAAGATAAGGATTATCTTTAATTATGTGATCATGCAATCCAAGTAGCATATAAGAAAACATAATATAAGACATCCACAAAGCGGTAAACAATATGGATGATTGTGGGTCCCTAAGCGATCCACCGAGCCACCGGTGAATCTAAGGCAATCTAGGGTACTAAATTAAAATAGGCCCTATCTATTACATAAGCTTCCAACGGCATACATAATCTTCAATAATGGTCCATCATCTTCGTCTCCATCTTCGATTACAATAAAAGGAAAAAGAAAGTGCGAAAATAAAATATACAACCAAATTGAAATAGAGGCCAATAATAATTACAACCCAATTGAATAATCTAAGGCTCGACCCACAATCCATCCATTATGCAAATCAACCATCAAGCGTATGAAGATGACATGCAAAGCATTAATTAATCATAAGCCCATCACATAGTTGAAACAATCATGACTTTGGGATTTATACGTTTTGAAGAAAAATCGAGTTTTTCTAGTTTTCAAAAATTCCAAACTTTTAAATAACTCAAAAACGCGTGGAAGTTGATTCCAAAATCAAGAAATGGGCCAAAGGTAGGAGTCCTTGAAGGCCCGGGTCGTGTGTACCACACCACGTCAAGATGGTCCAACCATCAAGCACATGGTGTGCATACGCACACCCGTGTACGTTGCCCGGCAACACACCGTGCGCCGCCGAGCAGCGCACACACTGTCCAGCAGCTGCTGGACAGTTTCTCGACCATGGTCGAGACCACCAAGGGGTGGAATCGGCCATGGTCAGCCCCGTCTTGACCCCCGCCAAGTTTCCTTTGACGGTTGACAATGATTCGCGATATTGAGTCCTACTAAATGAGCACACCCTTATGCGCACAAAGCCTTCGGCCGGGTGCGCACAAAGTCTCGTAGCTTGGGTTCAATATCAACGGTCCTTGCCCGGGATTCGACCTTCCTTTTTAGTGTCTCTTAATTTTCAATCGTTTCAAAAAAATAAAATCTCCAAGATTTTAAGAAAAACGATGACAAATCCCAATCTATTATTAAATCAACAAATGTAACATATAGATTTAAGCAACCGGTTAAAATACTACATGAAACCGAAAGCAAAAACATGCAAAGTTTTTAATGTGCATAACCCGGGCTCTGATACCACTGTTAGGATCGGTATGCCCCCACAAGCGATGCCGGCACAACGGAAGAAATAAAGTATATAAAACACATATATATCGGCATCCCAAGCTAGGGGGTCAAAGTAATGCACAACAAAAACTAATACGAGTAAAGAGGTTTTAAACCGATTACAAGATTTGGGGTTTTATTAAAGTGAGGGTGTAAAACCACAACACAAGGAAAACCACACCAAAAACTTTGGCTCTCATTTTCGAATCCTCACCTTATTGATTGTTTCATGTATATTTCTTCATCTAATTCTCCATTCAGAAACGCAGTCTGAACATCCATTTGATGTATCTCAAGGTTATACAATGCGGCAATAGCGATGAATAACCTTATGGATGTTATTCTAGTTACCAGAGAATAAGTATCGAAGAAATCAAGACCTTCCGTTTGTTGGTATCCTTTGACCACCAAACGGTCCTTATACTTATCAATAGCTCCATCAGTCTTATACTTTCTTTTCAGAATCCATTTACAGCCTAAAGGCTTACTTCCCTTTGGAAGATCAACCAACTCCCAGGTATGGTTGTGCAAAATAGACTCAATTTCACTATTGATAGCCTCTTTCCAGAATTGATCATCTGGACAGTACATAACTTCCTTAATCTTTCTTGGCTCCCCTACTAATGAATATGATACAAAATCGGGACGAAATGATTTTGGAACTTTTGCCCTATTGCTACGACGTGGTTCTTCATCCCCGGGATTAGAACTACTCGTAGACTCATCAAATGTTCTTTTACGTGGAACTTACTCATTTCTTTCCTTATATGGAAAGACATCCTCGAAAATATAGCATTCCTTGATTCCATGATAGTACCTTCATGAATCTCAGATATTTCTGATTTATGTACCAAAAATCTATATGCGCTACTATTAAGTGCATAACTTATAAATATACAGTCAATAGTTTTAAGCCCTATCTTCACTTGTTTGGGTTTGGGTTTGGGTACTTCTACCTTAGCCAAACAGCCCTACACTTTGAGGTACTTCTAAGGAGGCTTTTGCCCTTTCCAAAGTTCGTTCGGAGTCTCACTCCTACTTTTGTGGGGAATCTTGTTAAGGATATAATTGGCGGAGAGGATCGCCTCCCCTCACAAATTCTGCGGTAATCTAGAATTTAACATCGCATTCATCATTTCTTTGAGAGTCCGATTCTTGTGTTCAACAATGCCATTTCATTGAGGTGAATATGGTTCCTTCGTTTGATGAATAATTCCAGAGTTAGTACAAAATTCATCAAAAGGCTCTCTGTATTCTCCACCTCTATCACTTCAGATAGCTTTTATCCTTTTTCCAAGTTGATTTACAACTTCCGTTTTGTAATGTGTAAACGCTCCAAGCGCTTCGTCTTTACTTCTTAGTAAATACACATAACAATACTTTGTGCAATCATTTATGAATGTAATGAAATAATTTTTCCCACCTCTAGTTTGCACAAACTTCAAATCACAGATGTCACTGTGAATAAGTTCTAGAGGTGCGGTGTTTCTTTCCACTGAAGGAAACAGTTGTTTGACTAGTTTTGCCTCAACACAAATTTCACATTTATGTTCATTTTCAACTTTAAAAGTTGGTAATAAGTTCGGGTTGACCAATCTTCGAATAGTATTATAATTTACATGTCCTAATCTAACATGCCACAATTTAGAATACCCAAGCAAATAAAAAGAATTCTCAATACTCTTATTGCTTTCATTTTCAATTACAATAGAGCGGATTACATTCATCTTGAAAATCCCCTGCTCAAGGTAACTTTTTCCTACGTAAAATCCTCTCTTTGCTAAAAAAATCTATCAGCCTCGAAGACTATCTTGAACCCATTCTTGACCAAAGCTGAACCGAATACCAAATTCTTGTGAATCTTCGGAACATGCAGAACTTCAGTCAATGTCAGCTCTTTTCCTGAAGTGATCTTCAACAAAACTTTCCCCATTCCAACCACTGGAGACGTGGCCGAGCTGTTAGGATCGGTATGCCCCCACAAGCGATGCCGGCGCAACGGAAGAAATAAAGTATATAAAACACATATATATCGGCATCCCAAGCTAAGGGGTCAAAGTAATGCACAACAAAAACTAATACGAGTAAAGGGGTTTTAAACCGATTACAAGATTTGGGGTTTTATTAAAGTGAGGGTGTAAAACCACAACACAAGGAAAACCACACCAAAAACTTTGGCTCTCATTTTCGAATCCTCACCTCAACATGGAGGGGTTCGAATCAAACCACCATAAGCTACTAAAGAAAGAAGCCTCTACAAGGACACACCTCAAGTAAGTTCATACCTTAAGCAAAAGATTGGCTAGATATATGCTCTAAGGAAATGGAGTCTATGTAGTGAAAGGTGGAAGACAAGAAGAGTTACTAAAAGAAATATCTATTGAAGATAATCTTTTACAACTAATCTTCAAGAAGAAGTTTTATAGAAGAAAGTCTTCAAGAATCACAAGAGAAGCTAGAAAAATCTAGAGATGAAGAACTAAGCTCTAAGCCTTTTTTTCTTTTTAAGTTTTCATCAAGTTTTAAATGAGAGCAAGAACACCTCCTTTTATAGCCACCAATTTTCGGCCATATGGTGTTAGGTGGAGTAGAAGACTTGTTTTTCTTCACCTACCACCTCATTCTCACCTACCATTCCATTCTCAACTACCACCACATGTGTAAGAGAACTTAATTTCACTCTTGTGACTTCATTTAATTAAGTCCAACTTAATTAAAATGACTCCCAAGTCTTCCAAGACTTGTTAATTAAATAATATTCATGATTAATTAATAGTAAAATTAGTAGCTTAAATATATTCCCGAATAATAATAATTTCCGTTAATGATTAATCTCCAAGATTAATTAATAGAAAAATTATTTTCCCAAGCCTACTAATTAAAATGTCTTCCACTTAATTAATTAATCTCATTAATCAATTTTACTTTAATCCTAAACCGGATTAATATTCACATAGCAATTGAACTTTCTTGAGTAAGTGTGTAACCCCATTGTAGGTTCGTTCATGTACTAGTAGTAGGAACACAACCCCGTTGTGCCTTTGCAATTTTCATTGCTAGATTTAATTACTCCAAGTATTTTAACCCGACCAAGAATTAATTACCGATTAATTCATGGTTCCTACAAATCAAGGTTAGTACTAGCCACGCGCCAAGAAGACCTAGCCATGAACGATTATTAGGTGACCTTTCCGCATTACGATTTTCGCATAAGTAAAATCCTTCCATCAAATATCCCGATCAAATCTAGGACTTGGATGTCAGTCGAAATCCCAGTAACTCGATTCTATGTATATCGATCTAACTGACATTGACCAATTTATCAATCAAGCGAGGAAACACTGCTCACCCTTATTGATACTACTCCGGCCGGAGGTTCCCATGGTCAATACACTGTGAAGTACATAGGATATGCGCCGATGCTAATGATCAGTGACGGATTCTTTCTTGGCACTCACGCGCCTCCGTACATAACCAGACTGGACCCAATATGCCCCACTTTATGACTCACCTGGAATCGTGTGACAAATCTAAGTACAGTGGGCGATGCACGAGATGACCAATGGTGCCTCAAGTCATGAGGACCAATCTTATGCCTACGTAATCGAGGAGATTCCAAATTCGACATTGACTCCAATATGGAATCTCGGCGGGGTTGTTCAGTTTACTCGATGCCAATGAGAACCCACACAAATGCACTGATGTACACCGTATCAGTATCCATGGAATAGGATACACTCTCCAAGAGTGTGCATTGTACGTGCAAGTCTTTACGAGTCATTGATATCCCTATCTCAATGATTCTATGACTTGGAACATCTTTAAGACCACAACCTTAGAGACGTATTCCATGATTGGCATCCCCGATACCAAACACATCTCATAGGTTAAGAGTGATCTAGGGGACTTTATCTAATTGCATAGAATGATACGATAAAGAAGAAAATGCCATTTATTAAATTACTTAACAAGATACAATATAAGACTGGTTAAAGAGTCGGCTACTACGCCCTACAAATGGCGCATCGGGCACCTAACTCTTTCAATCTCCCACTTGCCCTAGAGCCAATTGCCCATGCATTTCAGGCCCATCTTCTCAAGATGTCCCTCCAATTCTCTTTGGCCCAAGGGTTTGGTAAAGGGGTCTGCTATGTTATTTGCCGAGTCCACACGTTCCACTTGAACGTCACCTCTACGAACGATCTCTCTTATCAGATGGTATCGCCTTTCTATATGTTTGGACCTCTGATGAGACCTTGGCCCTTTTGACTATGCAATAGCCCCATTGTTATCACAGTACAATCGTACGGGATCAACAATAGATGGAACAACACCCAACTCTTAGATGAAGTTCCTTATCCAAACAGCTTCTTTCGCAGCCACCCAGGCTGCAATGTACTCAGCCTCTGTGGTGGAGCCAGCAATAGTTTCCTGTTTAGAACACTTCCAGCTGACCGCTCCACTATTGAGTACAAAGACAAATCCCGAGATAGATTTGAAATCATCCACATCAGATTGGAAGCTAGAATCTGTATAGCCTTCCAATTTTAATTCTCCTCCACCGTAGACTAGGAAGGCATCCTTAGTTCTTCTTAAGTACTTAAGGACTGCCTTTACGGCTTTCCAGTGCTCTTCGCCTGGATTGGCTTGATATCGGCTTATTGCACTAAGTGCATAAGCCACATCAGGCCGTGTACATAGCATAGCATACATAATACTCTCTATAGCGGAGGCATATGGTATGTGAGACATCTTTTCCTTTTCCTCCGGTGTCTGAGGGGACATAAACTTGGAAAGAGAAATACCATGTCTCATAGGCACCAGTCCTCTCTTGGAATGATCCATTTTGAATCTCTTCAAAACTCTATCTGTGTACGCAGATTGGGAGAGGATCTATCTCGATGAATCTTCATTCCGAGAATGTAGGATGCCTCTCCCATATCCTTCATTGAGAATTGTGTGGATAACCACGCTTTCGTTTCTTGCAACATTCCTATGTTGTTTCCAAACAATAGAATGTCATCAACGTAAAGCACCAGAAATGTTATCGCGCTCCCACTAGCCCAGTGTCCAAGTTGGCCACAGTTGTAACAGTCATCTCCCTGTTTCAACTTGTCTTTCTTTTTTTAGGAGTTTCCTTTGGACTTCCCTGGAACTTTCTTTTCCAGTTTGACCTTCCCGAAACCTCTGCGATGTTAGCCATTGCCTGCACAGGAGACCTCTTGTCAGAAACCTAGTTGTCTTCCTCAATTCTGAGTCAGACGGCCAAGTCTTCTAGACTCATCTCCTTTTCATGTGCTTCAAGTAATTCTTGAAATCTCTCCAAAACGGTGGTAACTTCTCGATGATAGAACCTATTTGGAAAGTTTCACTCAAAGCCATGTCCTCAGCATGAACTTCATGAATAATTATCTGAAGCTCTTGGACTTGGCTTGTCACGGACTTGGTGTCCACCTTCTTGAAGTCTAAGAATTTTGCGACCACGAACTACTTCAGTCTGGCGTCCTCAGTTCTATCATTCTTATCCAGTGCTTCCCAGAGGCCTTTAGCAGTCTTAACCGACAAATAGACACTGTAGAGTGAATCATCTAACGCACTAAGTATGTAATTCCTACAAAGAAATCACTATTATGCTAGGTTTCAGATGCCACCCTCAATTGGTTGTTGGTTGAGCCCTCAAGGACATAAGGAACATCCTCCTTTAAGAAGCTCGCCAGGTTCAGAGTTGTGAGGTAGAACAGCATCTTTTGCTGCCACCTTTTGAAGTCAACCCCGCTGAACTTGGATGGCCTTTCAGTCTGAGCCGGTATGACCCGATTGGCCATTGGAACAAATGGAGGGACCGGAGCAGAGCCAGAATTAGAACCAAGGCCCAGCAATGAACCGGAACCTAGCCCCGCACCCCTACCAGAGCCAACACCAAAATCAGAGCCAGGACCCAGCCCTGAACCTAAACCAAAAACAGAACCTCCACCGGAGCCGGAGCCAATATCGAGACCAAGACTAGCACCCGGTCTAAGACTGAAATCAAGAGTAGCGCCATCAATATCTCCCACATTAGCCATTTGAACAAGTGATAGCTTTTGAACAACAAGAAAGAATTTAGTGTTAAGTTTGTTGGACAAAACTTCACTAATGTATCCAAATGCTAACAACGAAGGATGATTATATCGAGGCGAAAGAGAACTCTCTATCCTTAACACTAAATTGCCCGCCTAGGTAATACGGGTTACTGCAACAAGTGTCCCAAGATACAACGATATGCGTTCTGAATTCAAAACCACTTCAAATTCAGAATAGAATGAACTTTCACTACTTTGAACTCTTGAGAGAATTTAGAGAATGAGACAAAAGAGAAACTTAGAATGCTTGGTGTATTTTTCCATTCAGCTGGAGGGGGCTATATATAGCCTCCAAAATTAGCCACAATTAAATACGGGCATTGAATTACCTTCAATTCGGACCTTGTCAGCAGAATGTTTCTGCTACCATCGTTCGAACGTTGCACCCTTAACGTTCGAGCGTTAGCCTGTAACAGCAGTCCAACGGTCAGAACCCAACTTTTGAATGTTAAGGATACAATGTTCGAACGTTGGGTCATTTAGAAGGTTTATTCATATTGGAATAAAAAAGTGACCAGCAATATTATTTCGGCCCCATTTTGGTTGATGGATCAAGAAGTTCTTTGTGGAATTAATTTTTTCCAAGAAATTAATTATCTTGCAAGCCTAAGCCCAAGCCCAAGCCCAAGCCCAGGCCCAGGCCGGGCCTTCAACTCGGTCCCAGTCCTGAGCCCGAGTCTAGTCCGGTCTGGGCGGGCGGATAGGCGGCGGCGGCGCACGTGTGTGGTGAACCAGACCAAGGGAGAAATTCGGGTAGCTTAATTAGGGCTGGGAAAAATGGGGAAAATGCAATTTATTAGCTAATTAATGCTTATTAGGGTTACATTCGGATTTGCTAGGGCAACTACTGACGGACAAATAAGAAAATGCAATTTACTCTTCTTAGTTGGTGATTGCAGGTTGGTGTATACAATAAAAACACAAGCCTAAGTGTCAAGCCCTATGTCATTTAACTCCTTTCTCAAGTGCTTCCATAGGCCCTTTCAAAGATTTAGTTTCAGTTTCAATTTTAATTTCACGTAAGTCAGATTGTAATGAAAACTTAATACATGTCTCAATAAATATTTTCTGGAAAAAACAAAGTGCCGTGAATTTTCATTGAATTGTTGATTGATTATAGGGTTAATTGCAATTTACCTCCATGTGAAATATCGAAAGTGCCAAAAAAATCTTATGAAAAAACAAAGTGTAATTTACCGCACTGTGAATAAAATAAAATAAAAAAAAAGGCAATTTAGCCCTCCACGCGCCTCACTTGCACATTTTACGTGTCGTTATGATGTTTTGGCCTTTAAATGACACTTTTGCCCATAATCTAGCAACCGTTGAATCAAATATGTTAAAGATCGACTGTCAATATTAAATCCTACAAATTTGTTAGTTTGAATAATAATAACCCTAAATCTATCTTGATATAGATCAATGGCAAAATATATTATTAATTATAAATTTATAATTTATTAATTTAAATATTTTCTTGTACATATACTTAATATATATGCCCTGATCAAAAAAAAAAAACAGAATGGTAGGGGAGTTGGCGCGTGGGCTTCGGGGATGGCGACGACGAGGTTTATGGGAATGGGGTGTCAGGAAACAAGAATAAAAGGGAGGAAAAATTGAAATACAAAAATAAATAAAGAGAAACACGTTTTTATTAAGTAAAAATGAGTAAAGAGGAAACTGCGTCGTTTGGTTAAGTAAAGAATAGGGCCCAGCCAAAACGTCGTCGTTCCAGAGGAGAAATTAGGGCAGCTTAATTAGGGCTGGGAAAAAGTGAAAAATGCAATTTATTAGCTAATTAATGCTTATTAGGGTTACATTCGGATTAGTTAGGGCAATTACTGACGGACAAATAAGAAGGTGACACGTGGCATGAGTGTTGATGCACTGAGGAACATATATCTGATTATGTTAGAGGAGGAGAGTCATGGTTTTTGATTTCTTGAAGAATCGGTAAGCTTTCTCCCACCCTCTTCCCATCTTCTCTGTCAAGTTTATCCTAAACAAGCTCAATCATTAACTCTTCTTAGTTGGTGATTGCAGGTTGGAGTAGACTTTGAGCTGGATTGTGGTGAGTTAAACGATTGAGTGAAGTGTGGATTTCAGTGTGAGATTCTTTCTCTTCTCCATTGATATCTATTCCAGCTCAACCTATTAATTCTCCTTTCCATACTTTTTGCAGATTACTATAGAATTGAAGCGAACTGAGATTTGAGAGAATTGAGTGATTTTGGATTATTGTAAGGGATTGTTGTTGAATTGTTGTTATTGGATTGATTTTTATTTCAGAAATTAATTCAGTCTTTACATGGGGGCGGAGGCGATGGCGGGGTTTTTTGGGCATGGGGGCAATCGTGGCGGGGATTACGTGGATAGGGATGACGGTGGTGCATGGCGATTGCAATGGCGGCAGTAAATGGGTTGTAGGGTTTAGAGCATGAGGGGTGGCGATGATTGTCTTGGATAGGGAGGTCATCGTCAATGGGACGATGGTGACGGGCGATAGCGGTACTAGGCGATGGGTTTGTAAGCACTGACGGTGAGGAACTTAGATGTGGGCTGGATGGCGATGGCGGCTGTGACGGTGAGGAGATTAGATATGGGCGGTGACAGATGGATTCATGAGATGGGGCTGAGTTTATTTGGAGGTTTGGGGTGAGGAAGAAAGTAAATTATGGTAAGGGTTTTGGTAAGATGTGGAAATGGGGTAAGGAGATATGAAAGGAAAAAAAAAATTAAAAATGTAAATGTAAGTAACTAAAAAAATAAAAATAATAGAAAAAGTTGTGTGTGAATATTTTTTAAAATTAAGGGCATTTTGGTCTTTAAATAAATAAATGTATGTAAAATATGTTTAGGACCGTGTGCTTCATTATTCATTTTGGTCTTTAAATAAATAAATGTATGTAAAATAAGTTGACTTTTTTTTAATAATATTTTTTTTTTTGGCTTATTCAATATTTCACATGAAGATAAATGGCAATTAACCCATTAATTATAGAATGAAATAATGCACCCTTGAGGTGATTGAATATATAAAATGTATACGGATTGTTGCAATTGCAACCAAAGCTACCAACCTTTGTTGGAACATAAGAAACATTTCCAGCATGGTTCAACTACCCATAATTAATTAATTAACTCTAACAGCCCATCGATCTAATTTAGCTACTGCAATCGCACACTCCTACATATATGTCACCAATTTGGTTACAAAAAATTGAATTATCTCCTGCAAGTATGACAAAGGCAATGGAAAGAATGTTGAAACCACTAATGCGCTTCTGCACAAAACTTCCCATTATCATACAATTCAGGCTGAGGAAGAACAAAGTTGACCCAATCTTTGCAGAAAGTAACAATCATGTTCTTCTTCTGAGTGACCGAGGCACGAGTCTTGATTATCGTCGGGACGATGAATATTTGCAAGCAAGGAGAGCAATTCTCAACAGTTACCATCTTAGAGATGGCCACAACTTGAAGAAGAAGATGCAGAGTTCATTGAAAAGCCTGTCTAGGGTCGTTGTAGCGGCAGTTCACACTAGGGTTGGTGTTAGGGCTTACAAGTTCACCTTGGGTTGCCCATGGAATAATGATATCTTTGTTTTCACATGCTTTCTTCCACACCTTAAATGTGTTTATTGATCCCAAAAGTAATCATGGGTTGCACACTATACATATATAGTTTGTCCATGTAAATTATGTAAAACAATAGCAAGACAAATGGAAAATTGCATTTTACTAATTAACTTATGGTCTTGTTTTTTCGTATTGATATCATAATTTTATATGGAACTAGCTATGATATGTTGACATGCTAAAATGATATATTTTAGGCCCATTTTTCTTTTGACAGTTTTTTTAAGTACTTGAAATGAGCTGAATTGTTTGTGGGATTAATTATATGTGTAAATTTGGTTTTTGATGATAATTTTTGCTGAAATTTTTACAAGTTGACTAATGTGGCATGTCCTAGTCCCTAGGTACTCTTTTTACACTGAAGTCAACACTCAGGAACAGAGAGGGGGCAAGGGGGGCTGGGTGCCACCGCCCCTCCTCAAAATTTTAAAATTGTCACTTCTAGCTATAAGGCTATAATATTTGTTAATTTGCCCCTCTCTAAAATGACAAAAATAACCTCTCTATATTACTCAAAAGTACCTAGTATGTCACTTGATTTTTCCAATCGATTTTCCCATTTCCCAAATTTTCGCTTTCTCCCTCCTTCATCACACGTTTCTACAACTCAAACAAAGTGAGAATTAGAAATCTTAGGGCTTATTTTCCTTAAACTATATTTTCAAGAATTTGGCTGGTGAAATTTTTAGATTTCTCACATCAATTCCTAAGACGGTATTATATTATTCATTTATTTGAATACAAATCTCTAAAATTTGATTTTGATTTCTTTCACTATATTTCATATGTTACTCTAAATTTTGATTCTTGAATTATTTTTTTTAGCTTTATATGCATATTCAATGGGTTTAGAGGGGAGGGCCATGTGGGGATTGAGAGATATACTTCATAGTTAGTTGGGTTTGTGTAATGTGGTGCATTATATATAAGTGTGTGTATATACACCTTGAAAAAGATGAAGTGGTGAGACTTACCAAAACTATATCTAATAGGTTAGCACATATATTTTAGTTACTTGTGATTTCAATATTTTGAATTTTATATTATCTAGAATTATGATTGCTGCCCTTTTTTTATTTACCCTTTTTTTAAGAATAGTTATCAAATATGACGTATTATGGCTTATGTCAATATCAGGTACAAAAATTTGCATTTTTCAGTTATGCTTCAATAATTAATTATCTTAACAAAAAAGATCGTAGTTGCACCAAAACATAATATGCGTAAAAATATATATTAAAATATTTAATTTCTTGACATTTCAGTCTCGCCCCACTGCGTGAAAATCCTAGCCCCGTCCCTGATTATGAATATATTTTTCAACAAGAAAAAACAAATTAAATAAGTAAAAACAGTACTTTAACATATTGAAAGTCATAATTTGAAAAGTAGGGGGAAGATTATTCTACCCTTTCGATTTAGGATAAGGAAATTTTAAATTTTTTTAGAATAATCATCACATTCCCACTTGATTCACCCATGTTCATTGATGTATTTGAGAAGATGAAGTTGTATATTAACTCCCACAGAATTGCGGTCTATAAAATTGGTCACACATGACTTTAGTACGTAAATTCTAAATTTATGTTACAAATTAAACTCATCATAAACCCCCTTCTCCGTCTATTTTCATGGGGAGAGTCGTGTACATTTTACGTGGCCATTATTTTAATTCCAAGTTTTGGATTGGAAATAAAATTGTGACAATAGTAATTATTGTAAAATAAAAGAGCATAACTCGCCAAGAATGATCCAAGCTACTAGAGGCACTCGAATGAGTCAGCAGAAACATATTGGATTTCAATCCATTTTACCTGAGATACTGAATTTAAAATTAGATAATTTGGGGTTTGCAAGTTTTGTAGTATCATCATCAGTTGGATTAACAGGAGGGCTAATTGTGTTTTTCGTCCGTTATTTTTACCACTTTTGGATTTTGATCCCTTTTTGTTCGATTTGCAAAGTCGTCTAGCAACTACCTAACTTTTGGCAATTTTAGTCTGATTTTGAACGAAGGGACCAATTTGGCCGGAATTTGCCACGTGGTGCTGACATGGACAAAAAATTGGGGGATTTTCCAATATTCCCGCCAAAATGGAAGCTGACTAGGACAACATTGATGAGGTGGCATTTACCATCTCATCAATTTTGTCCTAGTCAGCGCCATTTGGTATGTCACCACATCAATTTTGTCCGGTCAGCATCACACGTGGCAAATTTCGGCCAAATTGGTCGACTCCGGTCAAAATAGAACTAAAATTGCTAAAAGTTTAATAGTTACCGGATGACCTTGCAAATATGAAAAAATATGACCAAAATCCAAAAGTGGTAAAGATATAGAAAAATGCAATTAACCCATTAAAAGTAACAATTCATGTCCTGGGCCAAATTGCCACCCAAAAGGCCAATTAAACAATTTTTTGCTTATGAAGAAGCCCATAAGGCCCACATTATTAGCTCCATTTCACACCGCAATGCCTTGAGCTAGCTAGAGTACGTCTTCTCTTTATAATCACATATATATATATATATATATATATATATATATATATATATATATATATATATATATACAATATATGTGATGATAGACTATTTACTATCTCATGATACTCAATCCATGGACAGGGCCACTATACTTGGATGTGACAATATATATGTATTTCCGGAAGTGTATATATATATATATGTTCATATATATGTGGTGCGTATATTCATCTTTGACTTTTACCAGTTTTTGAAACAATTCTGCTGAGAGCTCTATCAGTTGCGTCTCTTTGTAATTACAATGAATTTCTTGTGTTACTATAGAGGTTTGATGTATGTATATATGCTTCTAACATTTATTTGATTTTCGCTTATGACGTGATCATGTAAAAGTGCAAGGTAATTAAATCCTCAAAGACTGGTTTTTAATGGTGTTCAATATTTGACTTGCATTGCCTGATGAATTAGTTTCTTAAGCATTTGTAGTGTCTCCATGCTGCAGATTGGTAGTTCTCCTGCTGTCGAATAGCAATTTTCCTAATATAAATGTTTTTGGATATATATATATATATATATTTACATTTTAAATATTTAATAAGTGACTGCCAGATAAGAATGGACTGAATACAAGAGTATAAGAAAGAATAAATTAAAAGAAGCTAACTTATTTTATTTACAACTAATTGGCGCTATCGTATTTACATGTATATATATACATATTCAATGTAACATCTAAACATAAAAGTTGTCTAATGAATCTTGGAAAAGTTCTTCAGAATCACGGAGCCTCTTCTCCTTGGAAAGTACTTGTGCCAACCTATATATCCAAAAATTAATCAACCATTAGAATAAGAATTACTCAAGTTTAATAATAAATTATTAGTTTAATTAGTAGTTAAAACATACATATAAATATACCTAATCAGTGTTTCCTCATTAGTCCCCTGGTTACAAGTCTCATAAATTCCATTCTCCAAATTAACTCTTGAAACTGCCTTTTTCAGCAACTTTTCACCAACTTTCACAAGATCATCTAAATTCTCCTTTGTTGAAATATCCACACTAGACATTACTCCACTTAACGCGTCGTCCTGCATGCGTGTTTATTGGTATCCAAATTAGCTATGAAATTAAAATAAAAGTATTAGTTTTGGATATACATATAGTATCCTGAGGTAATTTTGTTGTGAGTTGAGAGCTTGAAAAAATGTAGAAATGTGAAAATCAACCATGTCTCCGCTAGCTCGATTAAATACATCGAATAGAGGAGTTGATCCCGCGGCATTTAACAACCATCCCAAAACACCCCATTTGGATGCTCCTTTAGCATCATATTTCTCTTCAGCTTTTGTTGAGCCAGTTCCCAATGACAATAGGAGAAATCGACCATCCTGTTTTGGTTTCAGGGGCATAAATTCAGAGCTGCCTCGAGTCATCTGTTTTGTTGCTTGGTTAATCGCCACTAAAGCCGGATTATTGGCAGCTACTCCACCGTCGATGAGATTGAATTGTCTTTTGTGTCCTTGTGAGTCTTGTGTTTCAAAATAATGTGCAGGGAGATATGTTGGAGTTGCTGAAGTTCCTATGCATATATCTGACAGTGAAGCATCTAGGCTCGGCTTATTATTCACCTGTTATAATACATATATATAGATTATTCATTATTAGCTAGCTATATTCACGTTTATAACTTATATATACATGCGAAGTGTATAAAATTCACGTTAATTGTATATTTACGAAACATATTTACACTGGTGACATGCATATAAGTAAACGCAATATGATATAAAAACATCATCTAAAATAGCTAAATATATACATAAAGTTAATTAAATAGGTCGTTACCTCGTAAGTGGAAAAGATAACGGGCTGGAGAGTCTTAATATCAATCGTTGGAATAACGACGGGGGTCAATGTTTGGTGCAATTTCAGGTCACCAAGTTTTTCCTTGACAAGAGAATGAAGATATTTGCCATCATATTTCGGTCCTGAAAATGCGGTTATCACTCTCGCAGCAGTATGCCCAAGTGTAGTATAACTACAGTTAAAGAACAAAAAATGTTGGGAAATCGATTCATAATCGAACCCAAATTGGTACGCAGCGGAATTAAAATAGAGACTTAGCTCTTATGCGTACATGCATGACATCAAAAAATAAAGCATACATACTATGGCTTAAAGAAATTAAGTAAACGCTTTAATTAATAATTATTATTGCCTATCTATAGCTAACAATTAAAAAACTACATAATTAAACACTTTAATTAAAATCAAAAATTGAATAACTATAAAACAATAATAATTGAAAATGAAGAATACAAATCTTACACCGAAGATTGGAACTTGCCGGTAGAAGAAGAACTCGTTCACCGCAAAACCTTCTTCGCAATGTTTCAACAAACTCGGGAGTGTGGGCTCCAAAAATACTACTAAAATAAAACTCCGTAAGAGGAATTTTATTTTCTTAAAAGCTAGCTTGCTCTCGTAAAAATATACAAGAACTACTTGCTTTCGTTTTTGTGTGGTGTGTTTGAACTTGCAAATTACACCCCTTTATATAGGATGAAAAAAGCATGCAATGGGATTAAAAAATTCATGTGGATGTTAAAGAAAGAAAAAGAAAAAACAAGTGGGGTGGACAAGGGCAAAACAAAGAAACTTTCGGTGCCAACCACTCATACCAGATGTTACTGTTCACGCGTGTCACTTCACGCGTGTTACTGTTTACACACGGTACTGTTCACGCGATTTTTTTTTCTTTTTTTTTTTAAAAAAAAATTAAATCATTATTTAATCAAATATCTTTCTCCAAACATATTTCCCACATTAATTTTTTATCTAAGTTCAAACTTATCCATCTAATGGATTCTTTAGTATTTATTCATAGAGTTTCAATTTGAGGTTTGCGAAGGGACCTTAGGGAAAATTAATTTTAGCTCCAAGTAGATTAAATCAAATTATCATCACATGATAATATTTAATACTACTTAATAATATTTAATTCCACTAAATAAATATTATTGCACTCTAAAATTAATTTCAATTTATTCTTGAGTTCCCATTCTTTCGTAAAGAAATATTTCATTAACTCCTCTATTAAATATGCGCGAAGAAATAAAATTAAGACTACTATTATTTTATTTCTCACATCTTATCCTATAATGCTCTATTTGCTTCTTATCAACTTTCCAAATGAAAAACTATTTTTTATATAATTTCAGTGACACTTCACTTGAAACACTTTGACCAAAGTTTTAGAAAAGTTGAACATTGCAAATCCATTATAGGGGATATATCTTATCTCTCATGGAGATTATAGATTCCATATGAATGTCCTTTCCAATCACATTTTTATGTCATTACCCAATGTATAAAGTATATTGGCCACCGAAGACCTCACTCCTAAATACATCAAAGCAATGTGCACTAGATGCATTAGTCCACGAGAATCATAGGATTAAGAGTTATTGTTCAAAATTATTTATTTTCGATAGTAGTCAAAATAAATAATTTGATTGGTCTGGTTCAGTGTTTCAATCTCATTGATTTACACGAATATACTACTTATGGAATCCCTATTCCCATGATTAAGACAAATCATCGAATATAGCATATTATAGTCTTTAGCAGATAAGACGCTCATTCTTATCACCGACTACAACCCATTTATAATAACACATGATATACGTAATCCAAGTTTTTCATGGAACATCACTTCCATTTGGATTCTCATATGTAATTATGGACTATGTCTACCTCATAAGACATTTTATAAATGCTCATAACTTATAATATATATAATTTATTTATTCATAATAAATACTTAATTAATTGGATTTTAGGGCACATTTCTAACAATCTCCCACTTGGCCTTAAAACCAATTAGCAGTATATTCAGCATACTCGGTTTCTACAATCGCATTGTAGTCTACATATTCTCTAATATGTGACACTTTCACTTATGACTACTAGAATATCTAGAATTAACTACGTAACCAAATATCACATCGGTATGTGATTGGTATTAGTCCAATTCTAATAATATCTAGTTCATAAAAAATTCTTTAAGCCAATAAGCTATTTTATGAACTTCATAAGTCGCCACTTATTCAACTTATGTAGTTGAAATGGTTAATTCATAATTATACATTTCTTCAACCAATAGTTCCTTTTAGAAAAGAGTAAATACATGTGACAGTGGAGTGATCACTTATCTAAATAAATACACAATCTTGTGTAACTAATTGGTTCCAACTCTTCACTGAGATAGATCATCATATAATAAATAGTCCTTCTCAAGTACTATAATATATAATTCACTCCTAGCCAGTGTGGTTTAGGATTTAATTGATAACTATTGACCTTTATTACTACATAACAGATGTTTGACCTTTGTGTAATACTCAAACCACATAAGACAATCCACAACAAAAGCACGTGGCACTTATCTCATGTGTTCTTTCTTTTGAGAAAGATTAATTTCAAGCTTAAAAAGAAATAAACCCTTCTTGAAATCCATCACATTATACTTCGTCATTATCTTATATATGCAGAATGTGATTATTTTAGCACTTTGTTCTTTTCAAAACATTGCTAACTTCACCTAGGTCATCTATATCAATCTTATTAAGACAACCAAAACTTGGCAACAGATAATATTCATACATCATTCATAATGATTAGGATATTGTACTAAGAACATTATAACTCTCAGGATGTCTCTTATATACACTTAGGACATCCGGCATTTATTCAAATTCAAAATTTGATAGCTTCTAATTTTGATGTTTCATGATATAGACGTTTATCTAAGTCCATAAATGGACTACTTCAGTTTTCATGCCATATGCACCATGACTTTTCAACTAAAAGTTCATTGAGTTGTAACATATAATATTTTTCTTGAAGGTGCCCATTCAATAATATTGTCTTCATAGCCATTTATTAACTCATAATCATAATGAGAGTAATGGACAGGAGTATCATTCTGGATTTAAGCATGACTACTGGCTGACAGGTTTTATCATATAAAACTTCACCAATATCTTTGCTTTGAGGTTCTCTACCTTCCAATCCATTCCCTTCTTTCTCTTGTAGACTCATTTACATCTCATGAGTTTAATGCCTTTTGGCGCCTCTACAAGTTATCAGACATACGTTACTTTGACTCATTGGCCAACATCTATATCTAGTAGAGCTACATTGTTGCTAAGAGTATCAGATTCATATTCAGGTTCCACCCCTAGGGTCTCCTGAAGATATCTGTCATGTTAATGACAATACTCCCACTACATTGTGGTTCACTCGAGTATATTAGGCCCACAATCAATAATTATATTGGATACATCTTATGTCCCACTTATGTTCTCAATTATTCTAGGCTGTCAACATGTAGTATCTCATACTATCATCCTCAGAAATACAAGTTCATTTTAACTTTTGTGGTTATTCAGTAGTCCATCATCCAGATACTTAGTATTTGTACTTTACAAAATACTCGTGATGATTGAACTGTAGTATTAACTACCCTTTGTTTCTTTAGGACACTCTAGAAACAAATATACCTTTGTCATTTATTTATCTTTGTCAAGATCCTCATGTGCTTGAACTTAAAATCTGGCTTAACCCAATCAATGGTTCCACACTTGTGTCAGGAACTGACTTATAAACAAGTACAATGGGTTGCAACTATTTGAATGCAGATCCCAAAAGGAACTTTGGGAAGAGTCACAAAACTAATCTTACCATTTTCTCTAATGTCCTATTTCTTGTTATCTGCAACACTATTTGACTAGAGTTACCCAGTACAATAAGTTGAGATCTTATCTCATTTGCAATTAAGAAATCCAAGAACACTTTAGACAAATATTGATCATTGTGATCATATCAAAAATGGTTTCATACGTTCATCTAATTCTCGACATGATTCTTAATCAATTTGAACTCTTCAACATTTTAAGACTTATGTATCATATACATATACAAATGCATTGAGTAATCATCTCGCATGAAAAAAAAAACTCAAAGAACTCTATTGACTTAAACATGAATTGATCCACAATCATTAGTGTGAACCAATTCAAGCAATGTTAGCAGCACAATTGCTTTGGCCTATGGCCTCATAGTCATTATATCTTTCACAACATGATTCGCAGACTGGTAGGCCCTTCTACATCCAATGAACATTTAAGTCCATCATAAATCAGTCTTTAGATCATATCAGGATTAATATGACTTACTGCTAATCATACACTTTATTAGTGATTAGAGATCATGTTTCTAATGGTAAGTTACATACTTGTATCTAGAATTATGATAGAGAATTTAACAAAATCAAAAAATAATATCTTTCCTAGTACCTTTACTAATAAACAATTTATTATGAATAACTTTTATTCTTTTAAATATTAGTGAGCCAAACATTCACTATATTAACAGAAATTATGTTTCTACAAATAAAGGTACATAAAGACATTATTCAAGACCAATACTTTACTCTAAAGCATAAACCCCACTTTTGCTAATTGATATACTCGTACCATTTTTCTATAGTTCTCAACACCCATTTCTTTCGTAGAGTCATGCAATATATAATCTCATTATTTATTGCACAATGAATTATAAAATTCACAAAGAACAATTCATGGAAGTTTAGGATCCTATCCTATTGGGTTTGACTGACAATTATTATACTAAGGAATTCTAGTTTATTCACCCACCTCATCATCTTCATGATGTGTTTATTAATTTAGTATTCCTTAAGACATCTTGGTAATGTGCAACTTACTCATTACCTATGTCTAAATGTCCAATCCCACCATTAAACGTCTCCTTGAAAAAATGATTTTTTTCAGAAGAACCATCTCTTGCATCAAGTGCTTGAGAACGGTTGACTAAGTGCTCAGGATATAGCTTTTAGTCATCTCAATGACTTTAGGTGACCATTCATAACGGTCCGCAATAGTCAGTGATTCATTGTCAATCGGAACTAAAAGAACATGTAGATATATGAACGAGTTTATATCTACCATAAGTAAATACACTTTCAAGATTCACATTCCACTTGACATATCTTGACCCTAAGAACTAATGTTTTCAAAAAACGATTGCAAAGGACTAGCTAATGCAATTATAAAATAACGAAATTATATATAAGTTATGAGTCGAGTCTTTAGCAATAAAACCAAATATGGGATCCACAAATCACATTTTGGTACATGCAATGATGACCTGGTTTTCTACATTTTCCTTCCTGGCAGCAGGACCGAAAAATATAATAAGTTTAGGCGAGAACATTTCTCAGTTAATATGTTTTTCTTTTGTAACTCTTACTAAACATCATTAACCCACCATATTAATCTTCAGCCTTTGGGATGACATAACAGAGCTCCTCGGGGAGGCTAATATGTTTTCCCAATCAAGTGTACACCATTACTTAGATATTCATATGGTATTCAAGATACTCCACGGCAGCGTGATCGCACTCGTTTACGCATACTTCAATCTACCCATCAAGGATCTAATCTTGTAACCTTGAGTGAATACCTTCCTCAGGGAATAATATTCACTTGCTACACCGTTAGACCAGTAATGAAGGCCATGAGAATTCAACTCTTGAATCTCTCTCCCACTTGATATTTCAAAACTCGTGGATTTTTCATTATCATATAATGAATACATTAAATAATAATGAGTACTAATCAAATTAGAATTTCCAAGAAATTTAATTAAATAGAAAAAATTCAACTATTTGAATTATATGATCTCATCAAAACGTTTTTCCTTATCTTGGAAAATACTCTCACTCAACTATTATGTCAAAAACAATTTGACATCTTATATTCAACATATATTTAAACAATTTAAATAATACACTTGAGCACATCAAGTTTCTCAGGTTGAATACAATCACACATGCTAATGCTTTAATAATGTACATATGCATTATTTAAACAATTTAAACAACGTGATCTCATGCTCATGAAGTATTAAGGTTCAACTTCTTGAATCTTACTCCCACTCAATTATCATATCACAATATATGATTGACATAAAAATATTCAACATTTATTTAAACAATTTAAATAAAATATTTAATCAAATCAAATTTATCATGTTGAATAAATATATTAATGTTATAAACACGTATTCACACTTTTAAACAATTGATCTAATCAAAATAAGCATGCTTTAAGAATCATAAAAAATTTACATGTTAAAAACATTAATATCTAGAATCTAATTCCATAAAATTCCATAGTATCATTTAATTTTAAACATGTAAACATGTCTCACATGTACGGATCAAGAGCTGAGGCTCTGATACAACTTGTTGTGGAACTCAGAGCCATATTCCACCAAAAATAGAAATAGAGAGTAAATATTGTACTAGAAAACCACACTAGTTTTAATTCCTAGGAAAGATTGGGGGCGTCACAACAGTCGCGCTTAAAACTCAATCTCCTCGACAGAATTAACTAGACGAATTTAATAGCATAATATAATACTACAACTATAACTAACAATTGATCCAATCAAACAAGAATGCTTATATATATATCATAACAACCGATACATGTCTAAAGCTTTAATATCTAGAATCAAAATTCTAAAATAAATAACATGTCATCATGCCAATATGTCTCACATGTACGTATCAAAAGCCTAGCTCTGATACCAGTTGTTGGGAAATCGATTCATAATCGAACCCAAATTGGTACGCAGTGGAATTAAAATTGAGACTTAGCTCTTATGTGTACATGCATGACATAAAAAAATAAAGCATACATACTATGGCTTAAAGAAATTAATTAAACGCTTTAATTAATAATAATTATTGCCTATCTATAGCTAACAATTAAAAAACTACATAATTAAACACTTTAATTAAAATCAATAATTGAATAACTATAAAACAATAATAATTGAAAATGAAGAAAACAAATCTTACACCGAAGATTGGAACTTGCCGGTAGAAGAAGAACTCGTTCACCACAAAGCCTTCTTCGCAATGCCTCAACAAACTCGTGAGTGTGGGCTCCAAAAATACTACTAAAATAAAACTCCGTAAGAGGAATTTTATTTTCTTAAAAGCTAGCTTGCTCTCGTAAAAATATACAAGAACTACTTGCTTTCGTTTTTGTGTGGTGTGTTTGAACTTGCAAATCACACCCCTTTATATAGGATGAAAAAAGCATGCAATGGGATTAAAAAATTCATGTGGATGTTAAAGAAAGAAAAAGAAAAAACAAGTGGGGTGGAAAAGGGCAAAACAAAGAAACTTTCGGTGCCAACCACTCATACCAGATGTTACTGTTCACGCGTGTTACTTCACGCGTGTTACTGTTTACACACGGTACTGTTCACGTGCCTTTTTTTTCTTTTTTTTTTAAAAAAAATTAAATCATTATTTAATCAAATATCTTTCTCCAAACATATTTCCCACATTAATTTTTTATCTAAGTTCAAACTTATCCATCTAATGGATTCTTTAGTATTTATTCATAGAGTTTCAATTTGAGGTTTGCGAAGGGACCTTAGGGAAAATTAATTTTAGCTCCAAGTAGATTAAATCAAATTATCATCACATGATAATATTTAGTACTACTTAATAATATTTAATTCCACTAAATAAATATTATTGCACTCTAAAATTAATTTCAATTTATTCTTGAGTTCTCATTCTTTCGTAAAGAAATATTTCATTAACTCCTCTATTAAATATCCGCGAAGAAATAAAATTAAGATTACTATTATTTTATTTCTCACATCTTATTCTATAATGCTCTATTTGCTTCTTATCAACTTTCCAAATGAAAAACTATTTTTTATATAATTTCAGTGACACTTCACTTGAAACACTTTGGCCAAAGTTTTAGAAAAGTTGAACATTGCAAATCCATTATAGGGGATATATCTTATCTCTCATGGAGATTATAGATTCCATATGAATGTCCTTTCCAATCACATTTTTATGTCATTACCCAATGTATAAAGTATATTGGTCACAGAAGACCTCACTCCTAAATACATCAAAGCAATGTGCACTAGATGCATTAGTCCACGAGAATCATAGGATTAAGAGTTATTGTTCAAAATTATTTATTTTCGATAGTAGTCAAAATAAATAATTTGATTGGTCCGGTTCAGTGTTTCAATCTCATTGATTTACACGAATATACTACTTATGGAATCCCTATTCCCATGATTAAGACAAATCATCGAATATAGCATATTATAGTCTTTAGCAGATAAAACGCCCATTCTGATCAACGACTACAACCCATTTATAATAACACATGATATACGTAATCCAAGTCTTTCATGGAACATTACTTCCATTTGAATTCTCATATGTAATTATGGACTATGTCTATCTCATAAGACATTTTATAAATGCTCATAACTTATAATATATATAATTTATTTATTCATAATAAATACTTAATTAATTGGATTTTAAGGCACATTTCTAAAAAAAAAAAAAAAATCCCATTATAACAAGTACGACTACATGTTTTCTCTGCAGAGAAATTAATAAACAAACTGGTCTTTATGATGATGAAGAAGATAACTAATTACCAGTGTTGGGGGAATATTTTTGGGCACTCATCAAGATAAAATTTCTTGATATCTTTTGCAGCAAACAAAGGGCGATTGTTTTCGTTCGGAGCAGTAAGCATTGCAGTGACAAGGCCACCGGTGCTCGTCCCAGCAATTACATCAAAGTAATCTGCAAGTCTTGCATCTTCACCGTCCAATTTCTGTAATTCTGATTCAAGATAACTCAGTATAACCCCTGGGATTATTCCTCGTATCCCGCCTCCACGGGCTCCATCGATACATAGAATTCTAACCAATTTTCCAGAAACAGATTCCTCAATTTCAAACAGTTTCGACAAACTATCCTCCATTCTCAAAAAATAGCTAGCTAGTACTACTGAACGTATTTTTATCTAATTTGAATAAGTATTTCAACAATGAATATTATCATGCATGCATGCATGTTTATCTATCTATATATAGATATTGCTTACTTGCTCAAGAATAGAAAGTTTCCATATAGATTTTCAATATGGATAAAGTTTGGATAATTTTCAGATTATATGAAGTCTTAACTAAAGTTTCCTTAATAGAACGACATGTAATTAAAGACTATAAGATCATTGGCATATTGGAATGTATCTAAATATTTGATATTCTTCGTATAAGGAAATTTCTATCCAAGTTTAATTAATGATAAAAAGTTTGGATAATCTTCAGATTTTAATGATCACTTTACTATAGTTTCCTTAATAGAACATTATAAGATTATAATATTTCCCTAATATTTGCATAGCGGAGGCCTGATCTAAATGTTTGGGATTCTATAAGGAAATTTCTATCCAATCCCCAAGTTTAAGTTAACTTAATGATAACTCGCTAATTTTATCCGGTACTGATCAAATGGAATATTTGCTTAATTTTTGAAATTAATATGCTCCATTTGATCAAGTTGTTAATTCTTCCATAAATTTTCTATTTCTCTTCAAAAACTTAGTATATGATTTAAGATAATATAAATCATATAATGATTATTATGTGGACTTAATCCTGTATTACATATTTTTTTAAAAAATTTAAATTGCACATCATATTATACTCGCTCCGTCCCAAAAAGAATGTCCCATTTGACTTTTGTTAGGATTTAACAAAAGTCCATTATTTCTCAAAAATACCCTTTCCATAAAACAAAAAACAATTAATAAC
Source organism: Buddleja alternifolia (assembly GCA_019426215.1). NCBI lineage: Eukaryota > Viridiplantae > Streptophyta > Magnoliopsida > Lamiales > Scrophulariaceae > Buddleja > Buddleja alternifolia. Next base: position 36,853 of record WHWC01000126.1, on the reverse strand, counting down.
ATTACCTTATAAAACATGACATGATGTTAATTTAATTTATAACTCCTGTCTACTATCCATGTATGAAACTTTCTTTCCTTAAATATGATTGCAAGTTTATAGTAAAAATAAATTAATGATATATTTTTCAATTATAATGGAGGGTAATTTAGTCAGATTAGACAATAAATACTTACTTTTAACGTAAGGGACAAGTATTTTGGGACAGACAAAAGTGGAATAGTGGACATCCTTTAATTTTTGGGACGGTTAATATTTAAAATGAATCCAAACCCATGACTTCATATCTCTCCTATTTGTGGATCATGAGTTGGATAAGTTCTTTGAACTCTTTTTTGACAAGTAGGATACGTACCATTTTTTTTCTATAAAATGCAACTAATTCAAGATTTCTGTTACAATGTGTAACTGAATGTTTCTATAATTATTTCCTATAAAATATTAGTTCTACACGGAGAATTCCTTATATATTTTTTATTAAATATAAGTCTCACTCTCATCATAACACATTTTTTAGATTTTGAGAATTGTTTAGAATCCCAACATTAATCAAATAAGTTTAAAATATACTGACAAGTAAAAACATCTAATTTTCTTTTATATCAAATAAATCATTCCCTTTTTATTGGTCCATTTATTTAGAATAATTTTTTTTATCAATTTTGTTTTTCAAAGTGATAATACACGGGTTTTTTTTCATTTTCTTTTGAATAGACCATGGAATAACAATTCTATTTAACTATATGTTGACAATTTTAATTTTATGTATATTGTATATATAGAATTTCTAATTCTATGTCTATGGAAGTGTATTAGCAAGGTAATAATACACTTCTCATTCGGTCATTCTTCCATTTTGACAACTAATTAAGTATGACTTGCCTTTAAATTTTTCCTTAATTCTTTCCTTTTATTCCTGATTTTAGCTTCCTAATTTTTGGCTATACCCATTATTCAATATTTATATCACATATGTATTACATAAAACATGCATTACATTACATCAGCGACTATGAATTCTATGATACTTAGGAAATTGATTCTCATGGAATGGAGGAAAAAACATGTAGAAAGGTAATATAGCCATTTTTTGTGTTACTTTTCATTATGAAATATTGGTTCTTACTTCATTTTATTTGTTTGTTCATTTTATTTGTAGGATATGCATACGGAATTTCCTAAATAACGAATATCATATGTTAAGTTTAAATGCCATGAAAAATTTAATGAAATTTGTCCATTGTTTAAGGTATGTGCTTTAATGCGTAGTACATCCTTGATTTTTATTATATATAATAGATTACTTTAGTCAATATTTACTTATTAAGTTGTAGGCGCAAAGTTGATAGACGTCGTAAAAGGAAAATTCATAAGGTAAACATGTTCAAAATGTCATGTGTATCAATATACATTTTAGTGAATTAATTTATCTATATACTTAACATTTTATATATTTGAGCAGTTCTACAATTGGACTGATGAAAATCCAATAGATTGATATTGCGAGAATATTAAGGTAATTGATTTTTTGACTAATTCATTAAGCATAAGAACATCATTATGTTTACATTAATAGTAATGTGCATAAATGTGTGAAAACATGAAAAGTGGATGTTATAAACAAGTATAATAAGTTCAAGTAAATTATTTATATCAAAATTTACATTTTATGTATACATGCATATATTATTAATCTAAATAACTTATCTTTTTTAATTAATTTTCTTTTTTGCAGACTAATGATAAGATATGGAGGAAATCGTCTAAGGGCAAGAAAGTTTGATTGGAGCAAAGCATAAAGTTTCTTTATTTGGAAATTCTTCATTTAATAAGAATTCACGAAATGGTATTTTGTAGATGAAAAGATTCAAATTTAGTAGGAATATAATAACGTCAATCAAGAGATCAGTTTGGTTGACATCAATAATTGATCTGTTTGTAAATTGTATTCACTAATAAGAAATTTCTATCCAAGTTTAATTAATGATAAAGGTTTGGATAATTTTCAGATTTTAATGATCACTTTACTATAGTTTCCTTAATAGAACCACATGTCTTCAATTATAAGACTATAAGGAAATTTCTATCCAATCCCCAAGTTTAAGTTTAATTAATGATAACTCGATAACTTTATCCTGTACTCAAATGGTAAATTTTCTTAATTTTTGGAAACTTAATTAGGCTACAAAAGTTGTGGGACGTACACGTACTGCATGATATATATATCTTAATTAATGCTCCATTTGATCATGTGGTTAATTCATCCATAAATTATCTATTTCTCTTCAAAAACTTATATATGATTTAAGATAATATAATAATTATTATGTGGCCTTAATTCCTGTATTACATATTTTTTCTAAAAAAAATTTAGACATCTATATATAGTAATAAAACACAACCTTTGCGGTCGAAAATTCATACTTTTGCCCACTATATAAAATGCTAGAACATTTCTTGTGGCCAAAGTATACATTTTGCACTCAATCTGTGTTCTAAACTATTTTTTCACTCAATTTTGGTATTTTTCTTTCTTATGTAATAATGATCATTTCTTTTTCTTTTTTTTTAAATTTCATAACCGATTTCAATGAAACCAGATGCTATTTGACTAAATACACAGTGATGGCTAACATTTCGTTTTAAAAATGTTATAGTTAAAGTTCTATTTTACTTTCTGATGATATTTCATTAATATTTTATGTTCTGTTTTTATTTAATGTTAGGATCACTATAAATTTTGCTTTAAGAAGAACTTTTTGTTAGGTTACAATATTCAAATATTATTTATGTTAGATATTTTTCAAATTAAATTTAAATCATTTATTTGATTAAGGATTTTATTTCAAATTTAATATTAATATTAATTTATATATTAATGGTCTGATTTATTTTCCGATATTTTTCTGAAGGTTGTAACTTTTCGTTTGGAATTTTCTAAATTTGAATATCAAAATACTGACGTTGAAAGCTTTCTTCATTTTGAAATGGGTTTTCTTTGAAGAGGTGTCTTCAACTCATTTCCAAGTTTAATTAATGATAAAAAGTCTGGATAATCTTCGTATAAGGAAATTTCTATCCAAGTTTAATTAATTATAAGACTATATATAATTAATTGGCATATCGGAGGTCTGATCTAAATATTTGGGATTCTATAAGGAAATTTCTATCCAATCCCCAAGTTTAAGTTTAATTAAAGATTTTACCCTGTACTCAAATGGAAGATTTTCTTAATTTTTAGAAACTTAATTAGGATACAAAAGTTGTGGGACGTACTGCAAGATATATATCTTAATTAATGCTCCATTTGATCAAGTGGTTAGTACATCCATAAATTATCTATTTCTCTTCAAAAACTTATATATGATTTAAGATAATATAAATCATATAATAATTATTATGTGGACTTACTTCCTGTAATACATATTTTAAATATCTATACATAATATATAATAAAACACAATCTTTGAGGTCGAAAATTCATATTTTTGCCCACTATAAATTAAATGCTAAAACATTTCTTGTGGCCAAAGTTTATATTTTGCACTCAATCTTTGTTCTAAATTATTTTTACACTCACTTTTGATATTTTTCTTTCTTATATAATATTGATCATTTCTGTTTCTTTTTAATTTTTCATTACCGAATTCAACGAAACGAGATGCTATTGACCAAATACAGTGATGACTAACATTTAGTTTTAAGCCTTAAAGTTAAAGTTATATATTTTTTACTTTCTGATCATATTTCATATATATTTTATGTTTTGTTTTTATTTAATGTTACGATCATTTTCAATTTTGCTTTAAAAGCTACTTTCTATTAGGATAAGTTTTTTTTAAAAAATCCAGATATTATTTATATGGGATAATTATACTCAGCATCTTAAGGTATTGTGAAATTACAAAAAAAGTCCTCTACTTCAATAAATTACACATCATAATACATATTTTCTTCAATAAATTACATATTTAAAAAAAATTAAATTGCACATCATATTATAATATTTAAAATAAATCCAAACCCATGACTCCATCTCTCTTCTATGTGGATCATGAGTTGGATAAGTTCTTTGAACTCTATTTTGACAAGTAGGATACATACCATTTTGTTTCTCTATAAAATGCAACTAATTCAAAATTTCTGTTACAATGTGTAACTGAATGTTTCTATAATTATTTCCTACAAAATATTAGTTCTACACGGAAAGTTTCTTATATATTTTTTATTAAATATAATTCTCACTCTCATCATAACATGTTTTTTAGATTTTGAGAATTGTTTAGAATTCCAACATTAATCAAATAAGTTTAAAATATACTGACAAGTTAAAACATCTAGTTTTATATTATATCAAAGAAATCATTCCATTTTTATTGGTCCATTTATTTAGAATAATTTTTTTATCAATTTTGTTTTTCAAAGTGATAATACACTTTTTTTTTTCCATTTTCTTTTGAACAGACCATGGAATAACAAGACTATTTAACTATATTTTGACAATTTTAATTTTATGTATATTGTATATATATATAATGTTAATCCCATGTCTATGGAAGTGTATTAACAAGGTAATAATACACTTCTCATTCAGTCATTCTTCCATTTTGACAACTAATTAAGTATGACTTGCCTTTTGATTTTTCCTTAATTCTTTCCTTTTATTCCTTGATTTTTATTATATATAATAGATTACTTTAGTCAATATTTACTTATTGAGTTGTAGGCGCAAAGTTGATAGACGTCGTAAAAGAAAAATTCATAAGGTAAACATGTTCAAAATGTCTGGCGTATCAATATTCATTTTAGTGAATTAATTTATCTATATACTTAACATTTTATATATTTGAGCAGTTCTACAAATTTACTGATGAAAATCCAATAGACAAATATTGCAAATATATTGAGGTAATTGATTTTCTGACTAATTCATTAAGCATAAGAACATCATCATGTTTACATTAATAGTAATGTAAATAAATGTGTGAAAACATGAAAAGTGGATGTTATAAACAAGTATAATAAGTTCAAGTAAATTATTTATATCAAAATTTACATTTTCTGTATACATGCATATATTATTAATCTAAATAACTTATCTTTTTTATTTAATTTTCTTTTTACAGACAAATGATAAGATATGGAGGAAATCGTCTAAGGGCAAGAAAGTTTGATTGGAGCAAAGCATCAAGTTCCTTTATTTGGAAATTCTTCATAATAAGAATTCACGAAATGGTATTTTGTAGATGAAAAGAATCAAATTTAGTAGGAATATAATAACGTCAATCAAGAGAGTTTGATTGATATCAATAATTGATTTGTTTGAATATTGTATTCACCAATAAGAATTATTAGGTATTGATATGTTTACATTTTTGAGTTAAAGATGAAAAATATGTTATTGCTAAGTGATTAAACAATTTGCAAATATACTTTATATTTTATAAAATAATTTACATGATATTGATACTTATACAATATCATAAGTTACAACTACTTTTCTAAAACAATTGTTCTCAATATCTGTGATATATTATGAATTGGAATTAACATAATTTATATGCATATAGATATATTATTATTTTTTTTTTAAACGTTCATATAAGTTATCTTCAAATATTTTTTCTAAATATATTTTTTTAAAAATTTAAAAATCATTACTCGTGCAACGCACGGATCAACAACTAGTCTATATATAATATTAAAACATAACATTTGAGGTCGAAATTCATATTTTTGGCCACTAAAAAAGTCTAGACCATTTCTTGTAGCCAAAGGCATGTATTTTGCACTCAAGTTCTAAACTATTTTTTCACTCAATTTTCGTATTTTTCTTTCTTACATAATAATGATCATTTCTATTTCTTTTTTATTTTTCATAATCGATTTCGAAAAAACCAGATGTTATTGACCAAATACAGTGATGACTAACATTTATTATTAACTTATTTATTTATTTATTTGATTTTCGGCTCCAAGCATAATTAAATAAATTATTTGAACTCTTAGGTACATTAATTAATTAACCAAACTTGATTAATTAAACAGTCCAATTAATTGATATTCTATCAATTAATTCATATCCCAATTAGGAAAGTACTAGACTTTCTTAATTTCCTTGATTTCTCTAAAATCGATTAATCACATCACATAAGCAGAAACTCTATAGACTTAAGTGTGTGACCCCTTAGGTTCGTTCATGTGCTATACATTTTCCTAAAATGTTAGTGTCAGATTGTATGCCCTCAAATGCCATAAAGTGGATAGATTTATAGGGCATTAACTTGTCACTAAACAATATCCTTTTATTATATATAAGACATTATCTTGTTGTTTTCTTATAGGCATTTGTAAGGTGTTAACAAACAACGTAAAGTCCTTGAGTATAAGGCAAACCTGCTACTTCCTATGGGATAGGAAGAATGACACTAGAAGGGTTTGATCCTTATTCTCTAAATAGGGTTCGCAAGTCTAAGAATGTATTTGACTGGACATCAATACAGAACAAGGACTTGCATGATATAAGTTTTGACAGAGAAAGTGTCAGTCGAACACTATGGGAATGATAGTGGGAACTTATGTCATGGACATATGAGTTGGACTAATATGTTCGAACATGGCTCGCATCAGTTTCATCACATGGGTATTCACTCACTGACAGTCAATGATGAAACTGATAAGTTGTAATAGGTACGCGTGAACCTTAGACCTGAGGAGTCGAGTTGAAGATATACTTGTAACATCAAGTCTGACATTAGAGTAGTTAGATCCAAATCACCCTTTGGTGGGATCAACCTCGAAGTGCGACTTGATGGGCAAGTAGCATTGTTAACTGATTAGCAAAATGAGATTTATTCTCTCATAAGTGAATGAGCTAAATATCCTATGCAGTCATGAATAAGTGAGGTTAAAAGTCTTTGACCAAAGCATAAAATGACCTCGACTCATTATGAGTTAAGCATATGGTCAAGTCATGTGAGTTTGACTAAAACCATGACTCTCACTTGACTGGGATATACGAATAAAAGGTTTATACTCGTACGGTATTCACAGCGTATATGGTTTGGAATGATCCTATTCATTCGTTCTCAATTGGGATACGATGTGAGTCACGTGACTGGCTAGGTGTTACTCACATCCTTTTGGTTTCCTTCCAATTGCCTTTTGAGACGAACCTAAAGAGCCGCGCATAAAGGAAGTGCAAATAGAAAATCATGGAAAAAGACTTGAGAGAATTTTCGGTATTAGGTATCGAGATTAATTAATTAATCATTAGATAATTTTATTAATTAATTATGTTAATGAATTAATTAATTCCTTAGAGAATTTTAATTGTAATGTTAACATGGATTTAATTGATTATTTAGTTAATTTATTTATTAGATAAATAATATTAATTATTTAATTAATTAAATAGGGCTAAAGCCCGATGGTTAAAAGGCCACAAAGTGGGCGTCCATGAGGGGGTAAAATTAGCCTAGGTTATTGTTTCATTGTAGTATAAATATACTACTTAGAGAAAATTAACTTAGGAAGTCAACAATACACAAACTTTCTCTCCAAGTAAACTCCTCCACCTCTTCTTTCTCTCTCTAGTCGTCTTCATCAAGAAGAAAGAAGAAGATTTTCATTTTTTGACTTCAGCGTGGCAATTTAGAGACAGCGATGGATTTGCTGTTCAAGAAAGGATTGCAAAAGCTGGTTCAGAACTCAACATACGCGAGAACGGTAATTGAATTCGAAACTCAATTTAAATACGAGAAATAGAGATGAGCCACTGGGATTTTAGCTTTTATTCTTCAGCTGCGTTTTTGATTTTATGCAATTTTTCACAACAGTGGTATCAAAGCCAATCTCTGATTTCTGTGTTTAATTGATTACGTGATTATGTGTTTTTCGCATTTTTGAAGCATGTTTTGAATATATTTTTCATGATAGTAATCCAAGATTTTTCTGTGTTTAATTCATGTATGTTGTAGTATGATGACTTGTGACTTGAAAATTGTACTTTTTGTGAGAATCGGGTCGGAAAAACCCCGCAACGAGCATGTTGAAAATAACATGCACAGTCTACGCGCTGCGCGCACAGCGTGCGCCTGTGCACACGCTGTGTGCGCACGACGCCATGGGCTGGGCGCACGATGTCGTGCGCAGGGCCTAGCCACGTGGCCAGGCCATTGCCGTGCACTGGGCTCACGGCGCGGCCAGGCTCAAGGTCGTGTGCTGCACGACACACGTCGTGTTGTGCGCTGTGCGCACGTGGGCCCTGTTTCGTGGGCTTGGGTCCATGACTCGGGTTCTAACGGGTCGTGTTGTTTTTTCCTCGGGTCCAATTTTAAATAAATGGGTTTTGGGCTATTTTAATTATCCGGGTGGGTCAAAAGGATGATGACCCGGATTTATTTAAATAGGCCCAAATTGTTTTAATTAAAATTATGGATTCTTCAATAAATTAATTTTGGGCCTAATTAATTAAAATTAAATATGCTAATGGTTGGTAATTTATATTTTATGAAATCAAGCCCAAATTGTTTTTATTGAATATTAATAATTTAAGTGAAATAATTAATTAATGGTTCTTGGAGAATTTTTTTTTAATTAAGTTATTTATTTAAATTAAAGATTCTCACTAAATGGTTTATTGTCCTGATTATCAATAAACTTTGGAATTTTATTGAGGAAGTTAATTAGTTGGACTAATTAATTATTAACTTAATCACCAACATAATTGTTTTATTTTTTGCAAGCACGTATTATATGATGGTGACATTGTCCATGGGCTTAGGTTATTTCTTTTGATTGTTTTTCCTTTTATGGGTTGTAAGGGCCGGAATTGAGCCCGCTTATTTTATTTCTAGAATTATGTATAGGTTGTTAAATAATCTCATGTAATTGATAGAAATAGTATAGGCCTTTCAAGAGGAGATCAATCCAAAAGAAGAGCAGCTTGGAGCCCACAAAGAATAGCTAGGCTTATTTTTTATTTTTTTTTAATGATGGCCCATTGGCTTGGGCCCTCTAGATAAAGCCCATGAACATATATGTTGGTTCATTGCTTTCGATGCATGTTCATTAGTTGTGAGAAAGTTGGGGATCATGTCCTCAAAATGATCTCGAGGATCGAGAGATTGGAGGATCTCGATTTTGCTATGAACCCACATCTTCAAACTGATCTCATTTTGCAGTCTCTTCCTGATTCTTTTTCCCAATTTGTCGTGAACTTCAATTGCAATGAGATTGAATGCAACTTAGCTGGGCTAATGAATAAATTAAACACTGCACAATCTCAATTGAAGCCCAAGGGAAAGGAAACTGCATTGGTTATCTGTTCTGGGCCCAGAAAGATGAAGAATAAGAAGAAGAAAGCCGACAAGCAGAGTGGCGAGCTTGGAGCTCAGGGTGGTGTCGATAAAGGAAAAGGGAAAGCTCCTGTGAATCGCAAACGTAAAGGGCCACAAAAGACAGACAGATGCCTACACTGCGGTGAGCTGGGCCACTAGAGAAGGAACTGTCCGAACATAGGGTCGGGTGCACAAGGTATGGAACTTTATGTTCATGAACCTTATTGTTCTATGACCGTCTTCTCTACATCTTGGATTCTTGATTCTGGAGCTAGTGCTCACATTTGTTGTATGAATCAGGATCTGGTGCAAGGAAGGAGGCTGGACAGTGATGAGGTGAAGATAAAAGTAGGCAGCGGGCATAGCGTCGCAGCTACTGGAATTGGATCTACCTCATTGCTTTTAAATTCTGGACATATAGTATTTCTGGATAATGTTTTAGTACAAAGACACGGTTCAGGCATGATTGCCCATGTTTATTTTTTCCTTTTTTTCAATAGCTCGACACAGACACGGCGCATCACGACACTGCACTAGATGATTTTTTGAGGGTCCATGCATTATAGGCGGAGAGGCACTCACCAACTCGGCTAAAGCATATCTTTGCCTATTTTTAAAAGGTAAAATCCCCCCCCCCCCCCCTAAATCCGTCCTTGCTCCATGGAATAGTGTGTGTAAATGTTTTCATTGTGTTGACGGTGTAGTGAAATCAGGTGAAGCTGAAAGATTGCAGCATGTTATATTTTTGGATGATTGATCAAGTTCATGTGTTAATTCTGATGGCCTTTTTGTTGTATATTTGTTTATGAAAAGTGTGTTGGACACGACTTTTGCATAAGAAATTCAAAAATTGTAATTATCCGGGATATGAAATATTATTAGATAATATTAATCTACATTCCGAGTAGATGAGTTTAGCATTTCGAATTTCTCAAATCGGATTAAAAACAAATGAGAAATTAAGTGCTAAAGTTGGGTGTTTGAAGTGGGTTATCCCACATAAGATATGGATCAAAGTTTGGAATGGTTTATAAACCATTGCCTTAAGACAAAGATTTGGCCCTTTGGGTCATAAGATTTTTGTGGGCTTTGTGAAGAACCTAGCCATGGTCCAGTTCACCACACGCGATCACAGCCACTGCTGCCGCCCGCCCGGTCCGGACCGGGCTCGAGACCGGATCGTGGGCCATGAGCCATGGTCTTGGGCTTGCAAGATAATTAATTTTTTGGACAAAATTAATTCCACAAAGAACCTCTTGATCCATCAACCAAAATTGGACCTAAATAAAATTTCATTGCTGGCCATTTTTTTTATTCAAAATCTGAATAAACCTTCTAGAAGACCCAACGTTCGAACGTTGGGTCCTTAACATTCGAATGTTGGCTTCTGACCATTGGACTTGTTGTTACAAACCAGCGTTCGAACGTTAAGGGTGCAACATTTGAACGTTGGCAGCAGAAACAGCCTGCTTTTACAAGTCTAAATTGAAGGTAATTCAATGCCCGTATTTAATTTTGGCTAATTTTGGAGGCTATATATAGCCCCCTCCAGCTGAAAGGAAAAACACACCAAGCATTTCTAAGCTTCTCTTTTCTCTCATTTACTAAATTCTTTCAAGAGTTCAAAGTAGCAAAAGTTCGTTAGGTTCTGAATTTGAAGTGGTTTTGAATTCAGAACGTATATTTGGGACACTTGTTGCAAGAACCCGTACCACCTAGGCGTGGCATTTTAGTATTAAGGATAGAGAATTCTCTCTCGCCTACATATAATCTTTCTTCATTATTAGCAATTTGATACGTTTATGAAGTTTTGATCCAAGAAACTTAACACTAAATTCTTGTCGTTGTTGTTGTTCAAAAGCCATCACTTGTTCAAATGTCTAATGTGGGAGATGTTGATGGTGCTACTCTTGTGACTTCGGTCTTGGACCGGGTGCTAATCTTGGTCTCGGTATTGGCTCCGGCTCCAGTGGAGGTTCTGGTTTTGGTTCTGGTTCAAGGCTAGGTCCTGGCTCCGGTTTTGGCATTAGCTCTGGTGGGGGTGCTGGGCTAGGTTTCGGTTCAGGGCTGGGCCCTGGTTCCGGTTCTGGTTCTGCTGCGGTCCCTCCATTTATTCCAATGGCTAATCCGGTTATACCGGCTCAGGCTAAAAGGCAGTCGAAGTTCAGCAGGGCTGACTTCAAAAGGTGGCAGCAAAAGATGTTGTTCTACCTCACAACTCTGAACTTGGCGAGGTTCTTAAGGGAGGATGCTCCTTATGTCCCTGAGGACTCAACCGATAACCAACTGAGGGTGGCATCTGATACTTGGCATAATAGTGATTTCCTTTGCAGGAATTACATACTTAGCGGGTTAGATGATTCACTCTACAGTGTCTATCTGTCGGTTAAGACTGCTAAAGGTCCCTGGGAGGGATAAGAAGTATAAAACTAAAGACGCGTAAATGAAGAAGTTCGTGGTCGCAAAGTTCTTAGACTTCAAAATGGTGAACACTAAGTCCGTGACAAGCCAAGTCCAAGAGCTTAATTAGGCTACAAAAGTTGGAAACTTAATTAGGCTACAAAAGTTGTGGGACGTACTGCATGACATATATATCTTAATTAATGCTCCATTTGATCAAGTGGTTAATTCAACCATAAACTATCTATTTCTCTTCAAAAGCTTATATATGATTTAAGATAATATAATAATTATAATGCGGACTTAATTCCTGAATTACATATTTTTTCTAAAAAAAATTTGCACATCTATATATAGTAACAAAACATTTGAGGTCGAAAATTCATATTTTTGCCCACTATATAAAATTCTAGAACATTTCTTGTGCCAAAGTATACATTTTGCACTCAATCTTTGTTCTAAACTATTTTTTCACTCAATTTTGTTATTTTTCTTTCTTATGTAATGATGATCATTTCTTTTTTTTTTTTGTTGAAAAATCTCATAGATTTCAATGAAACCAGATGCTATTTGACTAAATACAGTGATGGCCAACATTTAGTTTTAAAAATGTTTTAGTTAAAGTTATATTTTACTTTCTGATGATATTTCATTGATATATTATGTTCTGTTTTTAGTTATGAAAAATTTCATAATGGATCTTCCATTTATGAAAAATTCTAAAGAGGTTTCTGATCTTACTTGTGATCACACGATATCTCCAATCAACCACCATTGAACTCTCAACTACGTTGTGAACCCCAACAAGACAATCACTTTGAACAAGAACTTCATCAATCTTTGCACGCTCCAACCAGTTGCAAGCTTCCCGAATAGCCACTGTTTCAGCGTCGCATGCATCACTTGCAAAGCCACGTTTAGTCGCCCAAAAAGGAAACAGCCTTTTGAATCTCGGATCACCAATATCCTGCACACATCAAGCCATCCTTGAAAGCTGCATCAACATTCACAACAAGGTTGTAAATCCATCAATCCCCATAGTCGGTACTTTATCCTTATGATTTGAAATTTTAAGCTTTAAGATTTGAGCGGGCAGAAGCTCCTAAATATGAAACTCTGTTTGATAAATAATAGATTGAACCGAAACAAGCTCCTCCCCGTGTAACACAGGCTCCTCCCCTATGTTAATTTTTAGATTACACACTCTCCCTTTTCGCTAGACTTCACTAACTCCGTTAATATATTGTGCGGTTTGCCCATTATGCCCCTCTGTTTTTACAAATATTTTGTTAATTCTCATAAACCCTCGGCCATTGGATCTTTAAGCCTTATCCATTGGATATTTAATCCTCAGCCGTTTGATCAGGCAAAAAAAACATTAGAAAAATTCTGAAAATTATAATAAATCATACGAGAATTAGAAAAAAGTTTGAAAATCAGAAAATATTTAGAAAATTAAAGAAAATTTTGAAAAAAAATCGGAAGAATTTTGAAATTTATAATCGAATAAATCAAAAAAAAAATCAGGAAAATCAAAAAACACATCAGAAAAATTGTACAAAATTCTGAAAATTGAAAAACAAATTCTGAAAAATGAGATAACAATCAAGAAAAGTAACAAAAGTAAAATAAAAACAATCTTTGTGTTATATGTTTTCGTATTCCTGAAGTGTCAACCACCTTTACCTTGAATTACGTTTTGTTGTAGTGTAGTATGTAGATGTTGGTTCTTATTCAGAAAGTGTGAAAAATGTTCTCTTTATAAATAAACACACACACACATATTCTTGGACAAAACTTCACTAATGTATCAAAATGCTAACAACGAAGGATGATTATATCGAGGCGACGGAGAACTTATCGAGGCGACAGAGAACTTTCTATCCTTAACACTAAATTGCCCCGCCTAGGTGGTACGGGTTATTGCAACAAGTGTTCCAAGATACAATGATATACGTTCTGAATTCAAAACCACTTCAAATTCAGAACCGAACGAACTTCGCTACTTTGAAATTTTGAGAGAATTTAAAGAATGAGAGAAAAGAGAAGCTTAGAATGCTTGGGGTATTTTTCCATTCAGCTGGAGGGGGCTATATATAGCCTCCAAAATCTGCCAAAATTAAATACGAACATTGAATTACCTTCAATTCTGCTGCCAACGTTCGAACGTTGCACCCTTAACGTTCGAATGTTGGCCTGTAACAGCAGTCCAACGGTCAGAATCCAACGTTCGAACGTTGGCTCTTCTAGAAGGTTTATTCAGATTTGAATAAAAAAATGGCCAGCAATTTTATTCAGACCCAATTTAATTTAAGCCCAATTTTGGTTGATGGATCAAGAGGTTCTTTGTGAAATTAATTTTGTCCAAAAAATTAATTATCTTGCAAGCCCAGGCCCAGGCCCAAGTCCGGTCCGGGTGGGAGGGCGGACGAAAGGCTGCGGCGGGGTGTGCGCGCGGGTGTGTGGCGAACAGGACCATGGCTAGGTCCTTACCCCTCACAAAGCCCACAAAAATCTTATGACCCAAAGGGCCAACCCTTTGTCTTAAGGCAATAGTTTATAAACCATTCAAAACTTTAATCCAGATCCTATGTGGGATAAGCCACTTCAAACACCTAATTTTAGCACTTAGTTTCTCACTCATTTTTAATCCGATTTGAGAAATTTGAAACACTAAACTCATCTACTCGGAACGTAGATTAATATTATCCAATAATATTTTGAATACCGGATACTTATGGTGTTTGAATTTCTTATGCAAAAGTCATGTCCAACACACTTTTCATAAACACAAATATCCAACAATCCCCCACACGAATGAAATTAATTCAATGCATGATCTCAAGAGTTCAGACGAGAATTTATCACGTCAGAAGAGGTAATTTTTGGCTTTGAACCTTTCTTAGTGAGATATCATCGAATTTACCAGGCTCCCCAATGAAAATGATGTCTTGAATTGGTCAGCGGATCATGTAAAACTAGACAATGATATTCACATGATAAACTCTCAGGAGATTCAGTTCTCACTTTTGGGTCCATTTTGGCCGTGGCACCCTTTCTTGGATTCATAAGTGTTACATTTACTCAATGTTGAGGCGGCCTACACCTCACACTTACATACGTGATCTCCTATTAAAGAGCATCCTACCATACTCCACTTCATTTTAATGACAGTATAGGAATCATTAAAAGTTCTGACTTAGCCTTTGCTACATTTGTAGGATGCACTTCTTTATCCTAGGCAAATGGGTTTAGAGTTTAAATTCATAAGTGTCTTACTGAATTTTCACAACTTAGTTGTCCCATTGAACCATGATCGTGGGATCTCCAGTCAACGTGGTTGGCTTTCTGTTGTATCCATTCTTAAATTGTAGACTTTAATCCCATTCCTCTTGATAGGTAGTATATTTGATCTTTAGGCAATTCTTTCGTCAAAGGATCTGCAATATTCTCCTTTGATTTCACATAATCAATGGAAATAATCCCATTAGAAATCAACTGCTTAATGGTATTATGCCTATGATGAATATGTCTAGACTTACCATTATACATACTACTCTGAGCCCTCCCAATTGTTAACATACAGTCGCACTGAATCAAAAATCGGAGGCACGGGTTTTTCCCAACAAGGAACATCTTCTAAGAAATTTCTTAGCCACTCAGCTTCTTCACCAGCTTTATCTAAAGCTATGAATTTTGATTCCATCATGGAACGGGCTATGTAAGTTTACTGTTCATCCACACACGGTAAATACATACCCACTTGTGGACTTAGAGTCGTTCGTGTCTGATATCCAATTAGCATCGATGTATCCCTCTATTACAGCTGGATATCTTGAGTAGTGTAATCCATATTCTTTAGTATAGTTTAAATACTTAAGAACTCTAGTTAAAGCATTCCAATGCTCCACACTAGGATTACTTGTAAACCTACTCAACTTGCTCATAGAATAAGCTAGATCAGGGCGAGTAAAGTTCATGATATACATCAGACTCCCAATGACCCTAGCATATTCTAACTGTGATACGGGTTCCCCATGGTTCTTGCGTAGATGAACACTCAAGTCCACTGGCTTCTTGACTGGTGCATTATCGCTCGGAAGGAACTTTTCCAAAACTGTCTCATTGTAATGAGATTGCGATAAGACTAATCCTTTAGAAGTCCTCAGGATTTTAATCCCTAAGATGATGTCTGCAAGTCCCATATCCTTCATGTCAAAGTTCTTCTTTAACATTTCTTTAGTTTTCATGATAAGTTCATGATTACTGCCCATTATCAATATGTCATCTACGTATAGACACACTATGACGTATGCATTATGTGTTTGTCTACCATACACGCATTTATCACACTCGTTGATCTTGAAACCATTTGATAACATCGTGCTATCAAATTTTTCATGTCACTGCTTTAGCGCTTGTTTAAGTCCGTATAGCGATTTTACAAGTTTACATACTTTCTGCTCCTTTCCCAGAGCAACATACCCCTTGGATTGTTTCATGTATATTTATTCATCTAATTCTCCGTTCAGAAACGCAGTCTTAACATCCATTTGATGTATCTCAAGGTTATACAATGCCGTAATAGCGATGAATAACCTTATGGATGTTATTCTAGTTACCAGAGAATAAGTATCGAAGAAATCAAGACCTTCCGTTTGTTGGTATCCTTTGACCACCAAACGGTCCTTATACTTATCAATAGCTCCATCGATCTTATACTTTCTTTCCTTATACATAACTTCCTTAATCTTTCTTGGCTCCCCTACTAATGAATATGATACAAAATCGGGACCAAATGATTTTGGAACTTTTGCCGTTTTGCTACGACGTGGTTCTTCATCCCCGGGATTAGAACTACTCGTAGTCATCAAATGTTCTTTTACTTGGAACTTGCTCATTTCTTTCCTTATTTGGAAAGACATCTTGGAAAATATAGCATTCCTTGATTCCATGATAGTACCTTCATGAATCTCAGATATTTATGATTTATGTACCAAAAATCTATATGCGCTACTATTAAGTGCATAACTTATTAATATGCAGTCAATAGTTTTAGGCCCTATCTTCACTTGTTTGGGTTTGGGTACTTCTACCTTAGCCAAACAACCCTACACTTTGAGGTACTTCTAAGGAGGCTTTTGCCCTTTCCAAAGTTCGTTCGGAGTCTCACTCCTACTTTTGTGGGGAATCTTGTTAAGGATATAATTGGCGGAGAGGATCGCCTCCCCACACAAATTCTGCGGTAATCTAGAATCTAACATCGCATTCATCATTTCTTTGAGAGTCCAATTCTTGCGTTCAACAATGCCATTTCATTGAGGTGAATATGGTTCCGTCGTTTGATGAATAAATCCAGAGTTAGTACAGAATTCATCAAAAGGCACTCTGTATTCTCCACCTCTATCACTTCAGATAGCTTTTATCCTTTTTCCAAGTTGATTTACAACTTCCGTTTTATAATGTGTAAACGCTCCAAGCGCTTCGTCTTTACTTCTTAGTAAATACACATAACAATACATTGTGAAATCATTTATGAATGTAATGAAATAATTTTTCCCACCTCTAGTTTGCACAAACTTCGAATCACAGATGTCATTGTGAATAAGTTCTAGAGGTGCGGTGTTTCTTTCCACTGAAGGAAACAGTTGTTTGACTAGTTTTGCCTCAACACAAATTTCACATTTATGTTCATTTTCAACTTTAAAAGTTGATAATAAGTTCGGGTTGACCAATCTTCGAATAGTATTATAATTTACATGTCCTAGTCTAACATGCCACAATTTAGAATACCCAAGCAAATAAATAGAATTCTCAATACTCTTATTGCTTTCATTTTCAATTACAATAAAGCGGATTACATTCATTACATTCATCTTGAAAATGCCCTGCTCAAGGTAACGTTTTCCTACGTAAAATCCTCTCTTTGTTAAAAAAATCTATCAGCCTCGAAGACTATCTTGAACCCATTCTTAACCAAAGCTGAACCGGATACCAAATTCTTGCAAATCTTCGGAACATGCAGAACTTCAGTCAATGTCAGCTCTTTTCCTGAAGTGATCTTCAACAAAACTTTCCCCATTCTAACCACTGGAGACGTGGCCGAGCTTCCCATAAACAATCTCCGTCCATCAGTTGGGGAAAGGACGAGAAAACTCTATGTCAGAATAGATGTGGCGAGTAGCCCAGTATCTATGAACCACTCCCTCGGGTTGTCAACCAAATTGGCTTCAAACACGATGGCAGTGAGATCAAGATCAGTTAGATCGATCAGAACCTGGTGGTCGGACAGATCGTCGATCATCTCATTGATGCCCTGGACATCATCTTCAGCCAAGTCCACCTGGTTCTGCACTTGGTTCTTTCCTTTGTTTTGATTTTTACCAGAACCTTGCCCTTGAGACTTATTTTTCTTGGACTCTTTGCAGTCTCTAGCCCAGTGTCCAAGTTGGCCACAGTTGTAACAGCCATCTCCCTGTTTCAACTTATCTTTCTTTTTTTAGGAGTTCCCTTTGGACTTCCCCTGGAACTTTGTTTTCCAGTTTGAGCTTCCCGAAACCTCTGTGATGTTAGCCATTGCCTGCACAGGAGACCTCTTGTCAGAAACCTAGTTGTCTTCCTCAATTCTGAGTCAGACGACCAAGTCTTCTAGACTCATCTCCTTTTCATGTGCTTCAAGTAATTCTTGAAATCTCTCCAAAACGATGCTAACTTCTCGATGATAGAACCTATTTGGAAAGTTTCACTCAAAGCCATGTCCTCAGCATGAACTTCAAGAATAATTATCTGAAGCTCTTGGACTTGGCTTGTCACGGACTTGGTGTCCACCTTCTTGAAATCTAAGAATTTTGCGACCACGAACTATTTCAGTCTGGCGTCCTCAGTTCTATCATTCTTATCCAGCGCTTCCCAGAGGGCTTTAGCAGTCTTAATCGACAGATAGAAACTGTAGAGTGAATCATCTGACGCACTAAGTATGTAATTCCTACAAAGAAATCACTAATATGCCAGGTTTCAGATGCCACCCTCAATTGGTTGTCGGTTGAGCCCTCATGGACATAAGGAGCATCCTCCTTTAAGAACCTCGCCAGGTTCAGAGTTGTGAGGTAGAACAGCATCTTTTGCTGCCACCTTTTGAAGTCAACCCCGCTGAACTTCGATGGCCTTTCAGCCTGAGCCAGTATAACCAGATTAGCCATTGGAACAAATGGAGGGACCGGAACAAAGCCAGAATTGGAACTAGGGCCCAGCCATGAACCGGAACCTAGCCCGGCACCCCACCAGAGCCAACGCCAAACTCAGAGCCAGGACCTAGCCCTGAACCTAAACCAAAAATAGAACCTCCACCGGAGCCGGAGCCAATACCGAGATCAAAACTAGCACCCGGTCTAAGACTGAAATCAAGAGTAGCGCCATCAATATCTCCCACATTAGCCATTTGAACAAGTGATAGCTTTTGAACAACAAGAAAGAATTTAGTGTTAAGTTTGTTGGACAAAACTTCACTAATGTATCCAAATGCTAACAACGACGGGTGATTATATCGAGGTGAGAGAGAACTCTCTATCCTTAACACTAAATTGTCCGGCTAGGTGGTACAGGTTACTGCAACAAGTGTCCCAAGATACAAAGATATGCATTCTGAATTCAAAACCACTTCAAATTCAGAAGCGAACGAACGAACTTCACTACTTTGAACTCTTGAGAGAATTTAGAGATGAGACAAAAGAGAAACTTAGAATGCTTGGTGTATTTTTCCATTCAGCTGGAGGGGGCTATATATAGCCTCCAAAATTAGCCACAATTAAATACGGGCATTGAATTACCTTCAATTCGGACCTTGTAACAACAGATTGTTTCTGCTGCCATCATTCGAACGTTAGCCTGTAACAGCAGTCCAACGGTCAGAACCCAACTTTTGAATGTTAAGGATGCAACATTCGAACGTTGGGTCTTTTAGAAGGTTTATTCAGATTGGAATAAAAAAGTGACCAGCAATATTATTTCGACCCCATTCTGGTTGATCGATCAAGAGGTTCTTTGTGGAATTAATTTTTTCCAAGAAATTAATTATCTTGCAAGCCCAAGCCCAAGCCCAGCCCAGGCCGAGCCTTCAACCCTGTCCCAGTCCTGAGCCTGAGTCTAGTCCGGTCCGGGCAGGCGGATAGGCGGCGGCGGCGCACGTGTGTGGTGAACCAGACCAAGGGAGAAATTAGGGTAGCTTAATTAGGGTTGGGAAAAAGGGGGGGAATGCAATTTATTAGCTAATTAATGCTTATTAGGGTTACATTCGGATTTGCTAGGGCAACTACTAACGGACAAATAAGAAAATGCAATTTACTCTTCTTAGTTGGTGATTGCAGGTTGGTGTATACAATAAAAACACAAGCCTAAGTGTCAAGCCCTATGTCATTTAACTCCTTTCTCAAGTGCTTCCATAGGCCCTTTCAAAGATTTAGTTTCAATTTCAATTCCACGTAAGTCAGATTGTAATGAAAACTTAATACATGTCTCAATAAATATTGTCTGGAAAAATCAAAGTGCCGTGATTTTTCATTGAATTGTTGATCGATTATAGGGTTAATTGCATTTACCTCCATGTGAAATATCGAAAGTGCCAAAAAAATCTTATGAAAAAACAAAGTGTAATTTACCGCACTGTGATTAAAAAAAAAAAAAAAAAAAGGCAATTTAGCCCTCCAAGCGCCTCACTCGCACATTTTACGTGTCTTTATGATGTTTTGGACTTCATATGACATTTTTGCCCATAATCTAGCAACCGTTGAATCAAATATGTTAAAGATCGACTGTCAATATTAAATCCTACAAATTGTTAGTTTGAATAATAATAACCCTAAATCTATCTCGATATAGATCAATGGCAATATATATTATTAATTATAAATTTATAATTTATTAATTAAATATTTTCTTATACATATACTTAACATATATGCCAGATCCGGAAAAAAAAAAAGCAGAATGGCAGGGGAGTTGGCGCGTGGGCTTCGGGGATGGCTATGATGAGTTTATAGGAATGGGGTGTCAGGAAACAAGAATAAAGGGAGGAGGAAAAATGAAATACAAAAAAAATAAAGAGAAACACGTTTTATTAAGTAAAAATGAGTAAGAGGAAACGACGTCGTTGGTTAAGTAAAGAATAGGCCCAGCCAAAACGTCGTCGTTCCAGAGGAGAAATTAGGGCAGCTTAATTAGGGCTGGGGAAAAGTGAAAAATGCAATTTATTAGCTAATTAATGCTTATTAGGGTTACATTCGGATTAGTTAGGGCAATTACTGACGGACAAATAAGAAGGCGACACGTGGCATGAGTGTGATGCACTGAGGAAAATATATCCGATTCTGTTAGAGGAGGAGAGTCATGTTTTTTGATTTCTTGAAGAATCAGTAAGCTTTCTCCCACCCTCTTCCCATCTTCTCTGTCAAGTTTATCCTAAACAAGCTCAATCATTAACTCTTCTTAGTTGGTGATTGCAGGTTGGAGTAGACTTTGAGTGGATTGTGGTGAGTTAAACGATTGAGTGAAGTGTGGATTTCAGTGTGAGCTTCTTCCTCTTCTCCATTGATATCTATTCCTGCTCAACCTATTAATTCTCCTTTCCATACTTTTTGCAGATTACAATAGAATTGAAGCGAGCTGAGATTTGAGAGAATTGAGTGATTTTGGATTATTGTAAGGGATTGTTGTTGAATTGTTGTTATTGGATTGATTTTTATTTCAGAAATTAATTCAGTCTTTACATGGGGGCGGAGGCGATGGCGGGGTTTTTTGGGCATGGGGGCAATCGTGGCGGGGATTACGTGGATAGGGATGACGGTGGTGCATGGCGATTGCAATGGCGACAGTAAATGGGTTGTAGGGTTAGAGCATGAAGGGTGGCGATGATTGTCTTGGATAGGGAGGCCATCGTTAATGAAGGGAAGATGGTGACGGGCGATAGCGGGTACTAGGCGATGGGGTTGTAAGCACTGACGGTGAGGAACTTAGATGTGGGCTGGATGGCGATAGCGGCTGTGACGGTGAGGAGATTAGATATGGGCGGTGATAGATGGATTCATGAGATGGGGCTGAGTTTATTTGGAGGTTTGGGGTGAGGAGAAGAAAGTAAATTATGGTAAGGGTTTTGGTAAGATGTCGAAATGGGGTAAGGAGATATGAAAGGAAAAAAAAAATTAAAAATGTAAATGTAAATAACTAAAAAAATAAAAATAATAGAAAAAGTTGTGTGTGAATATTTTTTAAAATTAAGGGCATTTTGGTCTTTAAATAAATAAATGTATGTAAAATATGTTTACGGCCGTGTGCTTCATTATTCATTTCACAAGGAGGTAAGTTGACTTTTTTTTAATAATATTTTTTTTTTGCTTATTCAAAATTTCACATGAAGATAAATTGCAATTAACCCATTAATTATAGAATGAAATAATGCACCCTTGAGGTGAATGAATATATAAAATATATACGGATTGTTGCAATTGCAACCAAAGCTACCAACCTTTGTTGGAACAAAAGAAACATTTCCAGCATGGTTCAACTACCCATAATTAATTAATTAACTCTAACAGTCATCGATCTAATTTAGCTACTGCAATCGCACACTCCTACATATATGTCACCAATTTGGTTACAAAAAATTGAATTATCTCCTCCAGGTATGACAAAGGCAATGGAAAGAATGTTGAAACCACTAATGCCCTTCTGCACAAAACTTCCCATTATCATACAATTCAGGCTGAGGAAGAACAAAGTTGACCCAATCTTTGCAGAAAGTAACAATCATGTTCTTCTTCTGAGTGACCGAGGCACGAGTCCTGATTATCGTCGGGACGATGATATTTGCAAGCAAGGAGAGCAATTCTCAACAGTTACCATCTTAGAGATGGCCACAACTTGAAGAAGAAGATGCAGAGTTCATTTAAAAGCCTGTCTAGGGTCGTTGTAGCGGCAGTTCACACTAGGGTTGGTGTTAGGGCTTACAAGTTCACCTTGGGTTGCCCATGGAATAATGATATCTTTGTTTTCACATGCTTTCTTCCACACCTCAAATGTGTTTATTGATCCCAAAAGTAATCATGGGTTGCACACTATACATATATAGTTTGTCCATGTAAAACAATAGCGAGACAAATGGAAAATTGCATTTTACTAATTAACTTATGGTCTTGTTTTTTCGTATTGATATTATAATTTTATATGGAACTAGCTATGATATGTTGACATGCTAAAATGATATATTTTAGGCCCATTTTTCTTTTGACAGTTTTTTTAAGTACTTGAAATGAGCTGAATTGTTTGTGGGATTAATTATATGTGTAAATTTGGTTTTTGATGATAATTTTTGCTGAAATTTTACAAGTTGTTAGGGTCTAATGTGGCATGTCCTAGTCCCTAGGTACTCTTTTTACACTGAAGTCAACACTTAGGAACACGAAGGGGGCAAGGGGGGTGGGTGCCCCGCCCTCCTCAAAATTTTAAAATTGTCACTTCTACCTATAAGGCTATAATATTTGTTAATTTGCCCCTCTCTAAAATGACAAAAATAACCTCTCTATATTACTCAAAAAGTACATAGTATGTCACTTGATTTTTCCAATCGATTTTCCCATTTCCCAAATTTTCGCTTTCTCCCCCTTCATCACACGTTTCTACAACTCAAACAAAGTGAGAATTAGAATCTTAGGGCTATTTTCCTTAAACTATATTTTCAAGAATTTGGCTGGTGAAATTTTTAGATTTCACTTCAATTCCTAAGACGGTATCATAATATTCATTTATTTGAATACAAATATCTAAAATTTGATTTTGATTTCTTTCACTATATTTCATATGTTACTCTAAATTTTGATTCTTGAATTATTTTTTTAGCTTTATATGTGAAAGAGTTAGGTGCCCGGTGCGCCATTTGTAAGGCGTAGTAGCCGACTCTTTAAACAGTCTTATATTGTATCTTGTCAAGTAATTTAATAAATGGCATTTTCTTCTTTATCTTATCATTCTATGCAATTAGATAAAGTCCCCTAGATCACTCTTAACCTATGAGATGTGTTTGGTATCGGGGATGCCAATCATGGAATACGTCTCTAAGGTTGTAGTCTTAAAGATGTTCCAAGTCATAGAATCATTGAGATAGGGATACCAATGACTCGTAAAGACTTGCATGTACAATGCACACTCTTGGAGAGTGTATCCTATTCCATGGATACTGATATGGTGTACATCAGTGCATGTATGTGGGTTCTCGTTGGGATCGAGTAAACTGAACAACCCCGCTGAGATTCCATATTGGAGTCAATGTCGAATTTGGAATCTCCTCGGTTACGTAGGCATAAGATTGGTCCTCATGACTTGAGGCACCATTGGTCGTCTCGTGCATCGCCCACTGTACTTAGATTTGTCACACGATTCCAGGTGAGTCATAAAGTGGGGCATATTGGGTCCAGTCTGGATATGTACGGAGGCGCGTGAGTGCCAAGAAAGAATCCGTCACTGATCATTAGCATCGGCGCATATCCTATGTACTTCACAGTGTATTGACCATGGGAACCTCCGGCCGGAGTAGTATCAATAAGGAGGAGCAGTGTTTCCTCGCTTGATTGATAAATTGGTCAATGTCACTTAGATCGATATACATAGAATCGAGTTACTAGGATTTTAACTGACATCCAAGTCCTAGATTCGATCGGGATATTTGATGGAAGGATTTCACTTATGCAAAAATCGTAATGCGGAAAGGTAACCTAATAATCGTTCATGGCTAGGTCTTCTTGGCGCGTGGCTAGTACTAACCTTGATTTGTAAGAACCATGAATTAATCGGTAATTAATTCTTGGTCGGATTAAAATACTTGGAGTAATTAAATCTAGCAATGAAAATTGCAAAGGCACAACGGGGTTGTGTTCCTACTACTAGTACATGAACGAACCTACAATGGGGTTACACACTTACTCAAGAAAGTTCAATTGCTATGTGAATATTAATCCGGTTTAGGATTAAAGTGAAATTGATTAATGAGATTAATTAATTAAGTGGAAGACATTTTAATTAGTAGGCTTGGGAAAATAATTTTTTTCTATTAATTAATCTTGGAGATTAATCATTAACGGAAATTATTATTATCCGGGAATATATTTAAGCTACTAATTTTACTATTAATTAATCCTGAAGATTATTTAATTAACAGTCTTGGAAGACTTGGGAGTCATTTTATTAAGTTGGACTTAATTAAATGAAGTCACAAGAGTGAAATTCAAAGCTAGTCAAAGTTTGACTTGTAATGTTTTTTAAATGAAGAAGAAAATGAAAAATATTCTCTTACACATGTGGTGGTAGTTGAGAATGGAATGGTAGGTGAGAATGAGGTGGTAGGTGAAGAAAAACAAGTCTTCTACTCCACCTAACACCATATGGCCGAAAATTGGTGGCTATAAAAGGAGGTGTTCTTGCTTTTATTTAAAACTTGATGAAAACTTAAAAAGAAAAAAAAGCTTAGAGCTTAGTTCTTCATCTCTAGATTTTTCTAGCTTCTCTTGTGATTCTTGAAGACTTTCTTCTATAGAACTTCTTCTGAGAATAGTTGTAAAAGATTATCTTCCATAGATATTTCTTTTAGTAACTTTTCTTGTCTTCCACCTTTCACTACATAGACTTCATTTCCTTAGAGCATATATCTAGCCAATCTTTTGCTTAAGGTATGAACTTACTTGAGGTGTGTCCTTGTAGAGGCTTCTTTCTTTAGGAGCTTATGGTGGTTTGATTCGAACCCCTCCATGTTGAGGTGAGGATTCGAAAATGAGAGTCAAAGTTTTTGGTGTGGTTTTCCTTGTGTTGTGGTTTTACACCCTCACTTTAATAAAACCCCAAATCTTGTAATCGGTTTAAAACCCCTTTACTCGTATTAGTTTTTGTTGTGCATTACTTTGACCCCCTAGCTTGGGATGCCGATATATATGTGTTTTATATACTTTATTTCTTCCGTTGCGCCGGCATCGCTTGTGGGGGCATACCGATCCTAACAGCTCGGCCACGTCTCCAGTGGTTGGAATGGGGAAAGTTTTGTTGAAGATCACTTCAGGAAAAGAGCTGACATTGACTGAAGTTCTGCATGTTCCGAAGATTCGCAAGAATTTGGTATTCGGTTCAGATTTGGTCAAGAATGGGTTCAAGATAGTCTTCGAGGCTGATAGATTTTTTTAGCAAAGAGAGGATTTTACGTAGGAAAAAGTTACCTTGAGCAGGGGATCTTCAAGATGAATGTAATCCGCTCTATTGTAATTGAAAATGAAAGCAATAAGAGTATTGAGAATTCTTTTTATTTGCTTGGGTATTCTAAATTGTGCCATGTTAGATTAGGACATGTAAATTACAATACTATTCGAAGATTGGTCAACCCAAACTTATTACCAACTTTTAAAGTTGAAAATGAACATAAATGTGAAATTTGTGTTGAGGCAAAACTAGTCAAACAACTGTTTCCTTCGGTGGAAAGAAACACCGCACCTCTAGAACTTATTCACAGTGACATCTGTGATTTGAAGTTTGTGCAAATTAGAGGTGGGAGAAAT
The DNA here is from genome assembly GCA_019426215.1 of Buddleja alternifolia. NCBI lineage: Eukaryota > Viridiplantae > Streptophyta > Magnoliopsida > Lamiales > Scrophulariaceae > Buddleja > Buddleja alternifolia. The sequence continues at coordinate 10,530 of WHWC01000126.1, read as the reverse complement.
TATTTCATTACATTCATAAATGATTGCACAAAGTATTGTTATGTGTATTTATTAAGAAGTAAAGACGAAGCGCTTGGAGCGTTTACACATTACAAAACGGAAGTTGTAAATCAACTTGTAAATCATCAGTCAAAGGTAAACATGGGTAGTTGACTGAAATAGTGGCTATTCGGGAAGCTTGCAACTGGTTGGAGCGTGCAAAGATTGATGAAGTTCTTGTTCAAATTAAAGTGATTGTCTCATTGCGGTTCACAACGTAAATGAGAGTTCAATGGTGATTGATTGGAAATATAGTGTGATCACAAGTGAGATCAGAAACCTCTTTAGTATTTTTCATAAATGGAAGATCCATTTTGTCGAACGTAGTAAAAACTCTGCAGCTCATCTATACTATATAGAAAGTGGGAGGGGCTCAGAGAAACTATCTTGGGCTGTCAAGTTTCGGTGAAACCACTTCTATTCCAAAAAACTTGACAAGTGTGCCAAATATTTTCTTTTATATATTATATCTCCTAGATTCTTATAACTTTTAATTTCTATTTCCTATTTCTTCTCCCATATTCCTCCCCTCTCTCCTAATATTTCTTTATTTCTCTCGCATTCTCTCTCATTCACACTTTCTTTTCCTTTCCCCTTATTTTTGTTTGTTTATATCTTTTTATATTTTATTCGTTTGATGTTTATTCAAAAATTTAAATGTCAAATTCATCTTATTTTGTATTAGATGATTTTACTCAAAAAAAATTTAAGCTTTTTTATTTTTACACACGCATAGAGTGTGCTACAGTTATTAGTAATATTTGTTGTTGAGGGTTGGAAAGAAATTGGACGGGTCCAATTCCTTTAGATTCTCTTCCTCCTATTTTATTTTGTAATGAAGGGATTATCTCCCTTAACATTTTGTCCCCGTTTGCTCAGTTTTATGAATGAAAATCTTTCTTATCAAAAAAAAAAACAAAACAATTTAACACAAGGGTATATAACGTTATATTTTTAATACAGAGAGAGTGTGTGCAGGTTTCGTGTTTCACAAAGGTACAATATGCAATTTTCCCTTCACATTACAGATAGTACACATTCACATTACATTAAATACATAAATTGTTAGAAATGTTGGATGAATAACTCGTACGAATGATTTCGTATAACCTCCAAGTCACGCAAAAATTTACGCTCTCCTCAAGACAATATCCGTCCCCTACTGAGCGCAATTGAGTTAATAGCGAATTTGTCCAAGGATACAATGGAGCCCAGTCATAAGAACTGTTGTTTGCCTGCGAATTACACTTTCGAAGACAAACCCGAATAATCAAAATAATTTACGAAGCCTGTATTAAAATAACTATGATTCGGAATATAATACTAGAGGCTGGAAACAAATGAAGTGTTTTTGTATGTACTGCCTTACGCCAGAGAAAAGGAAGAAGTAAACTTTTGTAATGATTGTGGGTGAATAGTTGTGGCAGAGATGAAGAAATTAAGATATTCAGAGTCCCCCTTCACGTCTTCATCCTTTGATTATATATAATAATACTCACACCCTTTGGGAAATGAGTTGAAGACACCTCTCCAAAGAAAACCCATTTCAAAATGAAGAAAGCTTTCAACGTTAGTATTTTGATATTCAAATTTAGAAAATTCCAAACGAAAAGTTACAACCTTCAGAAAACTATCGGAAAATAAATCACACCATTAATATATAAATTAATATTAATATTAAATCTGAAATTAAATCATTAATCAAATAAATGATTTAAATTTAATTTGAAAAATATCTAACAATCCTCCACCATTTTTAAAATTAAATATATCTCTAACATAGACTCCAGATTATGTGCATAAATAATGGTGTCTCACGACTTGAACCATTACTTAGTGAAAGTATTTCAAAGTTAATCAAGAAAGAATGGTAGACTTGTCTTTGAACCAACTTCCTAGATGAAAAACCGAAAACACTAACACACACATATATCCATTACTTTTTAGTATTCAAAAAACCGACACGTGGATTGGCCTTGTGTCTATATCCTGTTTCATGAGTGCTCTAGAGTTAAGCCCTAACGCATAGAAGGCGGCACCACCTTTGACACTCACATAGGTAGATTTATCAAAAGTGCCCCATAACAAAAGCACCTTAACACACATGTGTTATAAATCTATTAAGAGTATAAAACTCAACCTTCCTTTAACATTACAGGTACAAGCACTATTTTCCTCGGGATGAATAATAGTATTAGTGCTTCAACCACCTCATATGATGTACTTTGCTCATTGAACTCCGATTCTCATAATTTGAGATGGAGTTGAGTTTCCATCATTGGTGGTCCAAAAATATGGGCTTAAGTCCCATCCCTTTAGCAGTCTTTTGTACTAAGTCCCTAGTCAATCCTTTCGTCAAAGGATCTGCTAAATTTTCACAAGACCGTACAAAATCAATTGTAATTACTCCATCGGTGAGTAATTGTCTCACATAGCTATGTCTTAGTCCAATATGTCTGGACTTTCCATTATACACCTTACTATAGGCCCTTGACAGTGTGGTCTCACTGTCACAGTGAATTGATATTGGTGGCATTGGCTTTGGCCATACCGGAATTTCAATTAACAAATTCCTTAGCCATTCCGCCTCTTTACTACTTGAAGCAAGTGCAACGAATTCAGCCGCCATGGTTGAATCAGTTATACATGTTTGCTTCTTGGAGCTCCATGAAATAGCTCCCCCACCAAGAGTGAAAATCCATCCACTTGTCGATGTATGATCTTTCTGCTCAGTTATCCAACTGACATCAGTAAATCCTTCCAAAACCAAAAGATATCCTTTGAAACAAATTCCAAAGTTCATAGTTTTCTTTAAATATTTCAAAATCCTATTAATAGCATTCCAATGTTCAAGACTCGGGTTACTCGTGTATCTACTTAACTTACCAACAGCAAAAGCAATGTCTGGTCTATTACTAGTCATAGCATACATGACACAACCAATAACTCTAGCATATTCAAGTTGATTTATAGCCCTATCGGTATTTTTTTACCAACTTAATACTATAATCAAAAGGGGTATTAACGGGGTTACAATGGTATTGATTAAATTTCTTTAGCACTTTTTCAATATAATGAGATTGAGAAAGAGTTAAGTCATCATTATCTCTAATGATCTTAATACCAAGAATCACATCAGCAATACCCATATCTTTCATATCAAAATTAGAAGATAAAAATTGCTTAGTATGCTCAACGGATTCTAAATCAGTACCAAAAATTAACATATCATCAACATATAAACAAATAATAACACCTCTACTACCATGGAATTTGCTATAAACACATTTATCAGATTCGTGTATCATAAATCCATTAGAGATAATTACTTTATCAAATTTTTCATGCCATTGTTTAGGAGCTTGCTTTAAGCCATATAAAGACTTAATTAGTTTACATACTTTTTGTTCATGTCCAGGCATAACAAACCCTTTAGGTTGCTCCATATAAATTTCCTCTTCTAATTCACCATTTAAAAATGCCGTTTTAACATCCATTTGATGTATAACAAAATTATGAATAGAAGCTAATGCAATTAATACTCTAATAGTGGAAATTCTAGCAACAGGAGCATATGTGTCAAAGTAGTCAATACCTCCTTTTTGTGTAAAACCTTTGGCTACTAATCTAGCTTTAAATTTTTCTATAGTTCCATCTACTTTCATTTTCTTCTTGAAAATCCATTTACACCCTATAGGTTTTGAGCCGGGTGGTAAATCTACTAGAATCCAAGTATTATTTCCTAATATAGATTCCATTTCATCATTTATTGCTTCTTACCAAAAGCTAGCATCACGAGATTTAATTGCCTCTTCATACGTTTGAGGATCTAGTTCAATACTAGATGATATCGCAATTTGTGTACAATGAGTGTCTCTAGTACCTTCAACTAGATATATTATGAACTCATTACCAAAAGATTTTTCAATTCTTTTTCTTTTTCTCCTTCTAAGTTCAACATATTCTTCTACATCTTTAATAGGTTGATTTTCTACCCACTCATTTTCTTTTATTTTTTCTTGTATTCTTGGAATGGAATTAAATCTATTTTCATAAAAAATAGCATCTCTAGATTCAATTACCATATTTAATCTTATTGATACATTAGGTTCGATAACCATAAACCTATAGGCCTTACTATGTTCAGCATAACCTAAGAAAATACATTCAACACCTTTAGCCCCTAAACTTCTAATTTTAGGTGTCGGCAATCTAACAATTGCTCTACATCCCCAAACCTTAAGATAATCTAAGTTTGGCTTTCTTTTCTTCCAAAGTTCATAAGGTGTAACATGTGATTTCTTATGAGGAATTCTATTAAGTATGTGACATGCACTTAGTAATGCTTCACCCCAAAAACTCTTATTTAAAACAAAATAGTATAACATAGAATTTACCATTTCTTTTAAAGTTCTATTTTTTCTTTCCGCAACTCCATTTTGTTGAGGCGTATATGAAGTCGTTGTTTCATGAATTATGCCAAATGATTCACAAAAGGCAGGAAAATTATATTCGCCTCCTCTATCGGATCTTAAGCACTTAATTTTACAATTCAAGTAATTTTCCACTTCATTCTTGTAAATTCTAAATTTATCAAGTACTTCATCTTTTGTATGCAACAAATAAACATAACAATACTTCGAATAATCATCAATAAAGGTGGCAAAGTACTTTTTCCCCCTTTAGTAGGAGTGTCATGCAAATCGCATAAATCACTATGAATAAGAAATAATAAACTAGTATTTCTTTTCACAGATTTAAAAGGCGTTTTAGTTATTTTTGTATGTGCACAAACTTGACATCTATCAATTATATCATTTTCATATTTAGTTATTAATTTTAACTTGATCATATCATTCATGCAATTTGCATTTACATGCCCTAACCTATTATGCCATAAAGAAAATGAATCAACAATATAAACATAATTCATAACTTTATTAATATTTAGCTTAAACATCCCCTCATACAAATATCCTTTTCCAACAAAGTTTCCACCATTGGACAGAACAAACTTATCAGACTCGAAAACAAGCTTAAAACCATGCTTATTCAAAAGACTAGCAGAAACTAAATTCTTTCTAAGTTCAGGGACATGATATACATCTCCCAAAGATAAAATCTTTCCAGAAGTAAATTCTAATTCCACCGTCCCTTTGCCTTTGACAACAGCGGTTGACAAATTGCCCATGAACATGACATTGCCATCTTCAACAAGTTCATACTTAGTGAAAAGACTTTTGTCTTTGCATACATGTCTCGTCGCACCGGAGTCAATCCACCAAGAACTATCATCCTGCATCATGTTAGCTTCAGAAATAACTGCAACAAATTTTTCTTTATTATTTTGCACGGTCTTCTTTTTCTTTAGATTTTTACAATCTCGCTTATAATGACCCGGAGCACCGCAACATGAACCTTTCTTTTTCTTATTTTGATGATTGTAGTTCTTGGAGTACCCTTTTCGTTTCTGATTTTGTTTGTTCTGTTCGGAGTGATGAGGATGTTTAAATTCTCTAGTTTCCTCCACCATATGCACCTTAGAAGAAATTTTTTCTTGTAATTCTTCTCGTTCTTGCATTCTAGATTGTTCTTCAATACGAAAGAAAGTTCCTAAATCTTTAACACTAATATCTTCTTTCTTATGTTTAAGACTTTTCTTATAATCTTTCCATGATGGAGGAAGTTTATCTATAATGCAAGACACAATTATGCACTCATCCATATTCATATTTAATTGTTTCATGTGTCCTAAAATGCATTGCAATTCATTAAATTGCTCACTCACTGATTTTCCATCAACCAAATGATAATTCATAAATTGGGAAGATAAAAATTTCTTACTTGTCGCATCTTCAGTAAAATTCCGTGAATTGAGTGTATCCCAAAGTTCCTTCGCGGTTTCCACATTTTGATAAATATCGAACAAATTATCCGCTAGAGCATTTAGGATGTGGCCTTTGCATATTTCATCATCTTTTCCCGACTTTGTTCTAGCCCGAGACTCCGCCAACGTTTCATTCTCACGTTCTTGTGGCTTTGGCGTCGTCAAAACATAATCCACCGCAAGGGTCAACAGAAGGAAACGAACTTTCTCTTGCCATCGTCTAAAATTTCCACCATCGAACCTCTCCAACTTCATGAAATCAGTCGTGAGTTGTAGCAAATTTTGAGAAGCCATAAAATATTGTCTTGAGATTGTAAAAAATGTTGGATGAACAACTCGTACGAATGATTTCGTATAACCTCCAAGTCGCGCAAAATTTACGCTCTCCTCAAGACAATATTCGCCCCCTACTAAGTGCAATTGAGTTAATAGCGAATTTGTCCCAGGATACAATGGAGCTCAGTCATAAGAACTGTTGTTTGCCTGCGAATTACACTTTCGAAGACAAACCCGAAACTCAAAATAATTTACGAAGCCTGTATTAAAATAACTATGATTCGGAATATAATACTAGAGGCTGGAAACAAATGAAGTATTTTTGTATGTACTGCCTTACGCCAGAGAAAAGGAAGAAATAAACTTTTGTAATGATTGTGGGTGAATAGTTGTGGCAGAGATGAAGAAATTAGGATATTCAGAGTCCCCCTTCACGTCTTCATCCTTTGATTATATATAATAATACTCACACCCTTTGGGAAATGAGTTGAAGACACCTCTTCAAAGAAAACCCATTTCAAAATGAAGAAAGCTTTCAACGTTAGTATTTTGATATTCAAATTTAGAAAATTCCAAACGAAAAGTTACAACCTTCAGAAAAATATCGGAAAATAAATCACACTATTAATATATAAATTAATATTAATATTAAATTTGAAATTAAATCATTAATCAAATAAATGATTTAAATTTAATTTGAAAAATATCTAACATAAATAATATTTGAATATTGTAACCTAACAAAAAGTTGTTCTTAAAGCAAAATTTATAGTGATCCTAACATTAAATAAAAACAGAACATAAAATATTAATGAAATATCATCAGAAAGTAAAATAGAACTTAACTATAACATTTTAAAAATGAAATGTTAGCCATCGCTGTGTATTTAGTCAAATAGCATCTGGTTTCATTGAAATCGGTTATGAAATTCAAAAAAAAAAAAAGAAAAAGAAATGATCATTATTACATAAGAAAGAAAAATACCAAAATTGAGTGAAAAAAATAGTTTAGAACACAGATTGAGTGCAAAATGTATACTTTGGCCACAAGAAATGTTCTAGCATTTTATATAGTGGGCAAAAGTATGAATTTTCGACTGCAAAGGTTGTGTTTTATTACTATATATAGATGTGTAAATGTTTTTTAGAAAAAATATGTAGACAGGAATTAAGTCCACATAATAATTATTATATTATCTTAAATCATATATAAGTTTTTGAAGAGAAATAGATAATTTATGGATGAATTAACCACATGATCAAATGGAGCATTAATTAAGATATATATCATGCAGTACGTCCCACAACTTTTGTAGCCTAATTAAGTTTCCAAAAATTAAGAAAATTTACCATTTGAGTACAGGATAAAGTTATCGAGTTATCACTAATTAAACTTAAACTTGGGGATTGGATAGAAATTTCCTTATAGTCTTATAATTGAAGACATGTGGTTCTATTAAGGAAACTATAGTAAAGTGATCATTGAAATCTGAAAATTATCCAAACCTAATTATCATTAATTAAATTTGGATAGAAATTTCCTTATACGAAGAATCTCAAACATTTAGATACACTCCAATATGCCAATGATCTTATAGTCTTTTTTTACATGTCGTTCTATTAATTAAGGAAACTTACAAGACGTCATATAATCTGAAAATTATCCAAACTTTATCCATATTGAAAATCTTTATGGAAACTTTCTATTCTTAAGCAAGTAAGCAATATCTATATAAAGATAGACAAACATGCATGCATGCATGACAAGATTCATTGTTGAAATACTTATTCAAATTAGATAAAGATACGTACAGTTGTACTAGCTAGTTATTTTTTGAGAATGGAGAATAGTTTGTCGAAACTGTTTGAAATTGAGGAATCTGTTTCTGGAAAATTGGTTAGAATTCTATGTATCGATGGAGGCGGGATACGAGGAATAATCCCAGGGGTTATACTGAGTTATCTTGAATCAGAATTACAGAAATTGGACGGTGAAGATGCAAGACTTGCAGATTACTTTGATGTAATTGCTGGGACGAGCACCGGAGGCCTTGTCACTGCAATGCTTACTGCTCCAGGCGAAAACAATCGCCCTTTGTTTGCTGCAAAAGATATTAAGAAATTTTATCTTGATGAGTGCCCAAAAATATTCCCCCAACACTGCAGGTAATTAGTTATCTTCTTCATCATCATAAAGACCAGTTTGTTTATTAATTTCATCATCATCACAAAATTCAGCTCGTTTAATTAATAATCTCTCTGCATAGGAAACATAAAGTTGTATTTGTTATAATGTGATGTTTTTTTGTTGTTGAACAGTAGTTATACTACACTTGGGCATACTGCTGCGAGAGTGATAACCGCGTTTGCAGGACCGAAATATGATGGAAAATATCTTCATTCTCTTGTCAAGGAAAAACTTGGTGACTTGAAATTGCACCAAACATTGACCCATGTCGTTATTCCAACGTTTGATATTAAGACTCTGCAGCCCGTTATCTTCTCCACTTACGAGGTACCTACCTATTTAATTAACTTTGTGTATATATGTATCTATTTCAGATGATGTTTTTATGTCATATTCCGTTTACTTATATGCATGCCACCAGTGTAAATATGTTTCGTAAATATACAATCAATGTGAATTTTATACACTTCGTATGTATATATAAGTTATAAACGTGAATATAGCTAATAATGAATAATCTATATTTATGTATTGTAACAGGTGAATAATAAGCCGAGCCTAGATGCTTCACTGTCAGATATATGCATAGGAACTTCAGCAGCTCCAACATATCTCCCTGCACATTATTTTGAAACACAAGACTCACAAGGACACAAAAGACAATTCAATCTCATCGACGGTGGAGTAGCTGCCAATAATCCCGCTTTAGTGGCGATTAACCAAGCAACAAAACAGATGACTCGTTAAGTGGAGTAATGTCTAGTGTGGATATTGCAACAAAGGAGAATTTAGATGATCTTGTGAAAGTTGGTGAAAAGTTGCTGAAAAAGGCAGTTTCAAGAGTTAATTTGGAGAATGGAATTTATGAGACTTGCAACCAGGGGACTAATGAGGAAGCACTAATCAGGTATATATATATATATATATATATATATATATATATATATATATATAGATGTATGTTTTAACTATTAATTAAACAATAATAATTCATTATTAAACTTGAGTAATTCTTATTCTAATGGTTGATCAATTTTTGGATATATAGGTTGGCACAAGTACTTTCCAAGGAGAAGAGGCTCCGAGATTCTGAAGAACTTTTCCAAGATTCACTAGACAACTTTTATGTTTAGATGTTACATTGAATATGTATACATGTAAATAAGATAGCGTCAATTAGTTGTAAATAAAATAGGTTAGCTTCTTTTAATTTATTTTTTCTTATATCTCTTGTATTCAGTCCATCCTTATCTGACAGTCACTTATTAAATATTTAAAAATGTAAATATATATATATATATATATATATATATCCAAAAACATTTATATTAGGAAAATTGCTATTCGATAGCAGGAGGACAACTACAAATGCTTAAGAAACTAATTCATCAGGCAATGCAAGTCAAATATTGAACACCATTAAAAACCAGTCTTTGTGGATTTAATTACCTTGCACTTTTACATCACGTCATAAGCGAAAATCAAATAAATGTTTGAAGCATATATACATACATCAAACCTCTATAGTAACACAAGAAATTCATTGTAATTACAAAGAGATGCAACTGATTGAGCTCTCAGCAGAATTGTTTCAAAAACTGGTAAAAGTCAAAGATGAATCTACTCACCACATATATATGAACATATATATACACTTCGGGAAATACATATATATATATTGTCACGTCCAAGTATAGTGGCCCTGTCCGTGGATTGAGTATCATGAGATAGTAAATAGTCTATCATCACAGATATTGTATGTCTGCATTACAAGCACAAGCAATTATAAAGAGAAAGTGGATGCGTACTTGAGATTTTGTGAGAGCTGCTAAATAAAGTCCGGAGAGAAGACTTACTCTAGCTAGCTCAAGGCATTGCGGTGTGAAATGGAGCTAATAATGTAGGCCTTATGGGCTTCTTCATAAGCAAAAAATTGTTTAATTGGCCTTTCGGGTGGTAATTTGGCCCAAGACATGAATTGCTACTTTTAATGGGTTAATTGCATTTTTCGTTCGGTATCTTTACCACTTTTGGATTTTGGTCATGTTTTTTTTTTCATATTTGCAAGGTCGTCCGGTAACTATTAAACATTTGGCAATTTTAGTTCTATTTTGACCGGAGGCGACCAATTTGGCCGGAA
>WHWC01000125.1:0-41498 GCA_019426215.1 Buddleja alternifolia | reverse complement strand
AATGTTAATTTATATGTACTAATACTGCGCCTTGTTGACCACAGAGTCATTATACCATGTGACATACTGCATTTGCGAAAACGTCGGCGGTCATTCACAACTATACACACCTTCAAGTTTACATAACGTTCTTTATATTTATTAATATCCAACCGTCCTTTCAGTTGTTATCATACAATTCATATGTAATAGTACTTGGGTGTTGCTGTTTTTGGTCCCACTTGGTATACGAAAGGGCTAGAAGGGGGATTGAATTGACCTGAAGTCTTTTTCGACTTCAAAAAGTTCGTATTAAGAAGGTTTTGGATGCTTGAAATGTAGACGCTTTGACTGAGCGTTTACTTGAGATATAGACGCTTAGGCTAACTTCTAATGAAAGACTGTTTTAAAAGGTTAACTTAGACTTTAATTGAATACTTTAACCATGTGGTGTTTAAGCGTTCATTCTCTAATCATGTTAGCACAGCGGAATAATTTTAGAGTCTTCTCTTTTGAAATCTTTAGCGTCACAAGTTGTTTGTTAGTTGCTTAGCGTTAGATTGTGTTTTACTTAATCAATTTATGCAATGATATGATAAATAGAGAATTGACTGTAAAGTAAATGACACAATATTTAAGATTCGTTGGGTGGGTGTATCCCAACTACGTCCTTCTTCTCCTTGAACACTTGGAGGCAATCCACTAAAATGATTCTCAAAGAATCACCAGAATCTTCTACAAATTAGGGAGATATAGATGTCGATGACTTGAGCTCCTTGATCACATAGATTTCTGCTCCAAATCACTTCAATCCCCTTGCTTCTTTCACCCAGAAATAATACAAGTATCCAACTTCAACTTCACACAGATCGCGAGGCTTGGATGGGTTTTCTAAACTGTTTGTTTGATTGATGAAGTTCAAACAACTGGAAATATCTCAATAGTAATGTGGTTTCTTCGAAAAGAATGTTTAAGATATTGGTTGACTGTCTCAGGAATTGAAGAAAAGCAAAGAGAATGTTTTCTTAATATTCTGGCTTTTCTGAGAGTTTAAGGAATGAGACTTCAAAGCAACAGCAATTTGGCTTGGAAATCAATTGTGTATAGCTTGTTGTTGAAGTCCTATTTATAGGCATTCTTGGAGAAAGTGTCCGTTTGACACATGCACAGGAGCGTGTCTCTCACTTCCGCGAGTAACAACTTTAGTCCTTTTTCCTGAAAATCTGCTGCACAAAAGTTGGTGCTGCAGTCTATGAATAGTTAACAGTCCAATAGGGTGGCTTTCCATACGTCTGAAAGTGCTTATCACATTTAATGCTCTTATCGAATTTAATGCATTTGAATTAAATGCCCGTTGGCACTTAATGCATTGAGAATATTTACATTAAACTCCTTCTGACTTAGAAATAAATTCAGGTGAAATCAGTCATGGATAGAACATATCCATCCTTGAATCATTTCTGTCCTATAAGGTGACGCTTGATATAGCTGGTCATTTGGACGCTTGGAGACTTCATCTTCATTCAGACTTCAGGCGCTTGAGTCTTCAAACTTTACCACTGATAAATTCACTCAAAATTATCAGACGCTCAGCCTAAGACTACTTAGCCTAACAATCTAGAATAACAACAAAACAAAGCCTATAAAGCCTAGTACAAATCTAAATTCAGAACTTATACATGATTTCTACTAAAATCAAACTTACATATTTTGGGGTCTAATATAAAGTCCTAATTGTCATCATCAAAACATCAAACATGAAATTCCTAACAATTTCCCCTTTTTTGATTATGGCAATACTTAATCTTTTATAGTTCAAGAGTTAGACAGCCAAAATAAAAGTTAGCTTTGGTTAGATAACGTTAGTTAAAGTTAGTTACGCTTCAACGAGATGTTTCAGCTGAAAAATGCATTTTATATATATCAATGATTACAAGCATTTTTACAACTAAACAAAATTACATATGAGACAAGAATATAGATAATGTAAATCAAAGAAACCTTAAAGACTTGGTCTAACTTTGTATCGATTGGGCATTTCAGCTCGGATAGCTTCAATTAGGTTACCTTCCAAAGTCATCATCGCTTCATGATCTTGTTGATTATGAGCTTATTTTCTTCCTTTTGTCTCTTCTTGAAAGCATTAAAGTGTTTGTCCCAATCAGTTGGGTCAAGACAAATATACCTTAGGCAAATTTTGAAAGTTCGGATGAAGTCAGTCATCTGCCTCTCTTCAGCTAAAATTCTTGGATCTGTAGGTTCTGGAATAGATGCTCTTTGAAGAGGAATGTCAAACTGTTCAAGCCGTGCTCTTGAAGGTATTATTAGATTTGGATACAGTGCTAGTGGAGGTTCTCTTAGCGTTCTACTAGGCTCTCCAGCAGAATCACTTACCCCAACAGCAGTTATCCAAGATGGGACACGTAGCAAAGAAGGAGGAGATAGTAGCTAACGCTTTGGAGGTTCTTGAGCACTTGAACTGGATGCTCTCCTCTTCTTTCCTTTCCTTTTCTCTTCCCCCTTATTGCCACCATCACTCTTCAGAAAATGTTCTGTGAGTAAACTGTCCTGATGAGCAATTTGAGACATAGAATCTGAAAGATCATCCAGACGCTTGTCAAAACGTTCCTGCAAAGCGAGGATCTTAGCGTTGGTAGCATCATTGAATGAGGTCTCTCAGGTGTCCAGACGCTTTTCAAATTGTTCTTTCATGGCTAGTTGGTTGGCTCGAGTAGCGTCACTCATTTCTTAAAATTCTTTTTGACACTCACCAACAGCCGCTTGAGCAGAACCTTTCATATGACCTATTTGAGCATTCAAGTTTTGGGATTCAATCTTTGCTAGATCGGTCTTATTGTTTGGCATTCAAGGTTCAATCAGCAGGGCAATCTCATTCTCCCTGATCAACAGAATCAATGAGTTCAAGCAAAGATTGCCCTAAACTGATACTGACAAAGATACAATGCTTGAGCAATAGAATCAATGAGTTCAGGAGCGTCAGAAATATCCTCTGGTGGAGACGCTTGAACTGGTTCTTCAGCAGACGTTGGAATACTTGCGACTTCTGCTGGTTTAAACACTTCAACCTACTTAGCAGATTCGTCTTCAAGCACTGACTCTGGTTGGAAAAAATCATCGAATTGGAAGTTCCAATTTGCTACATCGACAAAAAAATTGGAAGCGACTTCCAGAAGTTCAGTCAGATGTTGAAGAGGAAGGCAAGTACCTTAAATGAATGTGCGAATTGGAATATCTATGGCCCTAATGTATATGGGACCAATGATATCCAACACATGATTCGGGAAGACTTTGGACGGCGCTTGGCAGATAGACAAAATCGCATCTAGGCAGTAATCTCTAGAAAATCCAATCAATCTATCTGTTGGAAGATGTTGGAGACATTGAGATTCAGGTACGTACGAATTGTAGTACTCTTCTATGTAAGGATAGATAGCTTGAGCCAGTCCCTGATTTCTTTCCAGCAGTGAGAGGACAAACTCATAGTGATTGAGTACCTCTTTGCGAATAGAAGGGAGCAATAGATATCCTCGAAAGGATTAGAGTACTGAGTCCTTCCATGGTCTGAGATTTGCAGTGAAGATGCTATCAAAAAGAGATAGGGAGTCACAATCTTCACCATCAAATTAAGATTATCTTCGCAGTGGCTTGGAGCGAAATTCAAGCAAGATACGGAAGAGCTGCCACTGGTAGATGTTTGAGCATTGAAATGGAGAGGAGTTATGGACAATCTGTGAAGCTCTTGTTGCAAACACTGCTCAATCTGATGTTAAATAATTGGGAGCTTGAGAACAGGTCCAACTCTCTGTTGACGCTTCTTCAGGCAATACTGGGTGAATTGACGCTTCTTGTCATGCATGTCTATGCCAAATAAATGGGGAGCTTGAACTAATTCTGTGAAAGTATATTGATGACCCACACACGCTTCAACCCAATTTACTTCAGTCAAACAGTAGTCTGGTCCAGCATTGACCATAGCTCGAATGCCTTCATGATGGATATCTCTAATAGATTCAAAGCGATATCTATCAGTCTGATAGTTTGCATTCCAGATGCTGTCAAAGTATGCATCAGCTTCAGTCTGGATCAAATTCGTTAGAGATTCGAGACGCTCACTGGCATGAACTCCTTTATTCTTCCACAGTCGAAGAGGATTGGCAGAATTCTTGTTCTCAGCACTGTTTGCTATAAGAGGAAAATGTGTGTAGCCTTCTCTGTTTAGGACTTTCTCAGAAGGGTTGAGAAACTCTGGGCGAAAAGGATCATACACTCTGATGTTGTAGTCTCTCAGAGCAAAACCAGTTGACTTACTGTGCCCATAATCTAGGTAGTAGGCCAAATCCACATTGTACCTAGAAGTTCTACCTCCTTGCCTAGCAGTTGACAATATATCCCTGATCTTATTGTCAGTATCAATCAGCAGGGGCAATCTCATTCTCAGCAGCATTGTATCTTTCTTCATTATAGCCTGCAGGAATGAAATCTTTTTCGAGCGCTGGGGGCATATAGTTGATTGAATGATCAATCGTCTTCACCGTGTCCAATTTGAAAAAGTGCCTTGGCTCTGTAACGTCTTCAGCAATGCTCTGACCTTCTGAGCATGCCTCTGTTATAGCCGAAATAGTAATTGATGTTTGAACCTCTTTGGGAGCAGGTTCCTCAGTTTCAATTGCAGCCGCTTCTGCGGAAACGTCTTTGGCAATAGCCACAACTTCTGTCATCTCAACATCTAGGTGGACGTCTGTTGATGCTTCAGCAGCAGCTGGAACTAAAGCCTGAGAACTTGTCTCAACAGCAACTTGAGCGCTTGGCTGATCAGCAATTTGAGCGCTTGGCTCAACCGTCTCAGGCTTCTCAGGAACAGAAGCAGCTTGACGCTTACTTGTCCTAGTACGTTTAAAGATCTTCTTTACATTGATTCTTTCAATGAGCTTGAGCTTTTGAGTGGGAGGAGCAACAACTGGTTCCTCGAAGTCTATTTGTTTAATGATGCCTTCCAGCTTCCTCCTCTTGAGAGGAAACTTATCCTCTGCATCCTCATCAGTTTCCTCATCATCCTTTTGAGGAGAGGGAACGACTTGAGCCTTGGGCTTTCTGGGAGCCCTCTTATTTGTTGCAGCCGAACGCTTCACGGCTTCTTCTGGAACTGGACGATCAGCTTCCTCATCGGACTCTTGACGTACTTCTAGATGCTCAAAAAGTGGTCTAGCAGCACCACCAACCTTGGGAGGATTGAAGAGATTACTCAGAATCCTTCTTCCTAGCAACTTGGTCTTATTCAGCGGTTGACCAGACGAGTGTACACACTTTGATCGATACAATAAGTCGCTCAAAATAAGTCCATAAGGTTTATTCGGGGCGCTTAAATAGTCCCAAAACCTTCCGAAAATATACTCACTCCAGCTAATCTTGATGTTGAGGAGTATCGCCGTCATCATCTGAAATTGTACTAGGTTCACCTTATCAAAAGTACCCACTCTGCATTCTATGATCTTGCTGCAGAAATCAGCCATCAGTCTGTATTTGGATACCACTTCTTTCTTTTCAAAGTACTGTGTGTAGGGTACACCGTCGTAAGCACTCATGGTTGTCCATGCTTCCTTGATTTGATCCAAAGTAACGCAGTCCAATGCCTCACCCTCATTTGGGAGATCGAAGTTTTTGGCAATGGAGGCAGCAGACAAAATAAATTCCATAGATGGCTCCTTCTTGGATAGAGGAATTAGACAAGAGATAGACTTCTTGTCCTCGGAGAGTTTAGCAGTCTTCCAGAAGGTGTCAACTTCCGTCGGAAACAGATAGGAGTATTGAGTCAAGAAAGTTTTAAGCCCAGCCTTGACTACCATGTCCATCATATCTGTCAGGTTGATCTGAGGATGTTTATAAAGAAATTTCCAATCAACAACAAGGCCATCAGTAACCTTGATGGTAGTCTCGACAGAAGTAGCAGAAGATTTCTTTGGTGCCATTTTTAGTGAAAGAGATGAATTGAGCTTTTCTTTTTGCTTTGAGAGAGAGAGAGAGAGAGTAAAATTTGCAGAAAGTTTTGATTGAAAGTGAATGATTTTTCTGCAGAAATTATGTTTTAAATGACACAGTAATGAATTTTTGAAACTGGTGTTCTCTAGTCTCTATAGGATTTAGACACGTGTAAAGAATTTTAATCTCAGCCATGAAAATATTAACTGCGGACGCGAGTTTTGTGTAAGAGAGAGAAGTTACATTTGATAATTCCCATATATAACGATTTGACATCCGAGTTAAAATTTTAAAAATGTTTGGCATTTTCAGAGTGTAACACACGCGCCTGATGGTACACTGACACGTACACAAACACGTGCTATCTCTGAACCATCAATTTGAAAAGTTTTTTATTACCCGCCAGTTTGATGTGATAGAAGTGTGTGAATAGAGTACACAATAGACTTTTGAGTCTATCCACTACTTCAAGAAGCGTGTAAAATTTATGCATGACTTTTATAAATAATTTTATATTAAGTGTTGAATGGAATTGGTTCAACGTTTAACTGATACCACTGATTGGTATAACACTTCTTGATATTTATTATAACTGTTGTAATATCGGTGCTTGAGATCAAAGTCCTTTTTATGTTTGAGCGTCCAATATTTTATGCATAAATAATACTGAGCATTGATGATCATGCATCTGAAAATTTTGATCATTCACGCTTTCAGTTATGTTCAAGTACAATTTTAAGGTTCCCCCTAAATTTGATAACTTGTACCAATCTTTTCAAAGAAAATCTTTTAGACATAAATTAAGTGGATTCCCCCTAAATTATATGTCTAATAAAGTATGAAGCAAAATGATTACGCGTTTAAATCAATCATACCTAATTCACTTCTCAAAGTGAGAAAACGTTGTTCGTTGAGTGCTTTGGTGAAGATATCTGCCAATTGTTTGTCAGTTCCAATAAAGTGCATGCAGATATCTTTCTTTTGAACATGGTCACGAAGGAACTGATATCTAATGTCAATATGTTTAGTTATGGAATGGAGAACGGGGATTTGAGTCATGGGGAGAGCGCTTTGGTTATCACAATGAATGGGGTTCGACCTAGGATTATATCATGCCTCATCCATAACACTTGTGCACAACAACTTCCTGCAGCTACATACTCAGCTTCACTTGTAGGGGTAGCTATGGATTGTTGTTTCTTACTATGCCATGAAACTAACATATCACCTAGAAATTGACATGTACCACTAGTACTCTTATGATCTATTTTGCAACCTGCAAAATCTGCATCTGAGTAACCAATTAGTTCAAAAGGAGAAACCCTAGGATACCATAAGCCCACATTTTGTGTGTCTTTTAAGTATTTAAGGATCTTCTTGGCAGCAATTAAGTGTGACTCTTTAGGATCAACTTGAAATCGTGCACACATTATTACCGAAAACATAATATCAGGTATACTGGCAGTAAGATAAAGAAGTGATCCAATGATACCTCTATAATTAGTGATATCAACTTTCTTTCCACTTTCATCTTTATCTAACTTAAGCGTTTGGCTCATTGGAATTTTTGAATATGATGCATTTTTCATACCAAATTTCTTAATCATATCTCTTGTATATTTAGCTTGGTTAATAAATATGTCATTAGGGAGTTGTTTAACTTGTAATCCTAAGAAGAAAGTTAATCCACCCATCATGCTCATTTCAAATTGTTCTTGCATCATTTTCGAAAATTTCTCACACAGACGCTTGTTCGTAGAGCCAAATATAATATCATCAATATAAATTTGGACTAAGAGAATATCTTTGTTATTGGTAATTTTAAATAACGTTATATCAACGCTGCCTTTTGAAAAGCCTTTACCAATAAGAAAGATAGAGAGAGCGTCATACCATTCTCGGGGTGCTTGCTTAAGCCCATAAAGTGTTTTGTCTAGCTTGTAAACCATACCCTTACCATGGTTGTTGATGAATCTTGGTGGTTGCTTCAGATATACTTCTTCTTGGAGTTTACCATTCAGGAAGGCACTCTTCACGTCCATCTGATATACCGTAAACTTGTTGAATGCTGTATACGCTAGAAACATGCGGATTGCTTCAAGACGGGCGACAAAAGCATATGTCTCGTCAAAGTCAATACCCTCTTCTTGGCAATATCCTTGAGCTACGAGTCTGGCCTTCTTTCTTATTACAATGCCATTCTCATCCATTTTGTTTCTATAAACCCATCTAATTCCAATGACTCCTTGGTGAGTTGGTCTTGGTACTAGCTTCCAAACCTTACTACGCTCAAACTGATTAAGCTCTTCTTGCATGGCTTCGATCCAACTTGGATCACTTAGCGCTTCATCTACTTTCTTAGGTTCCATTTGAGATAGAAAGCTTGCGAACATGGCCTCATTGAATGTAGCGGCTCTAGTCCTAACAGGCACTCCAATATCTCCAATAATCTGCTCAGGTGGATGATCACGCAGCCATAGTCTATCTGGTTGGAAAGGGTTAAGAAGTTGAACAGGCGCTTAACGATCAGACGCTTGACTACCTTCTTGCGTAGGTGCTTCAAGTTCACAAATCCTTGTTTGCTCTTGATGATCACTCTCTTCATGATCATGAGCATTTCTTACATTATTATCCAGAGTAACCTCACGAGTAATCTTAGGAGGTGGCACTGAGATCTCATCATCGTCATCACTATCATCATTAATGGTGATCTTAGATGCTTGATGACATAGATCTTCAACTCCTACATCATTTATATTAACCTTACTCGGTTCTTAGTTAGCATCATCAAAAACAACATGAATAGATTTCTCAACCTTCAATTTGATCTTATTTAGGATGCGAAAAAATTTTCCATTCTTGGCGTAGCCTAGAAAGATTCCCTCATCCGCTTTAGGATCGAATGTCTTTAGGCTTTGGGATCCATTATTATGGATAAAGCATTTAGAACTAAAGACGTGAAAATATGAAACATTTGGCTTACGTCCCTTCCATAGTTCATATAGAGTTTTCCCATGTTGTTTGTTGATCATGCAATGATTTTGAGTATAACATACAATGTTGATCGCTTCGGCCCAAAACCTAGGAGCAAGCCTGGACTCTGCTAACATTGTCCTAGCGGCTTCCTTGAGCGTTCTGTTTCAGCGCTCAGCAACACCATTCTGTTGGGGAGTTCTGGGAGCTGAATACTCATGATGTATTCCATTCTGTGCACAAAAATTCTCAACAATCTTGTTAGTAAACTCAGTACTGTGATCGCTTCTTATTCTTGCAACCTTAAGATTTTTCCATGTTTGAATTTGCCAAATAAGCGTTGTTAACTTGTCACATGTCTCATCTTTGGATGAAAGAAACTCCACCCAAATAAATCGAGAGAAATCATCTACTATCACCAAAGTGTACTTTTTACCGCTTACACTGATCGTTTGAACAGGTCCAAACAAATCCATGTGAAGTAGTTCAAGTATTCTAGAGGTAGATAGATGAGGTTTTCTCTTGAACGATGACTTGACTTGTTTGCCCATTTGACAAGCGTCACAAAGGAGATCCTTGTGAAATTGTCCTTTTGGTAATCCCTCTACAAGATTTAAATTTATAAGCTGAGAGATTTTCCTAAAGTTGAGGTGATTCATTTTTCTATACCATAACCAACCTATTTTAGATTCATTTTTAGCAACAAAACATGTTGGGTTGTTATCAAGTGTTGAACCCCAATCTACCAAATATACGTTGTTAGTTCTTTTACCTTTCAATTTAGTAGAATTAGTCTTAGCATCATTTATATAGCAACAATCGCATGAGAATATGACTTCAAAACCTTTATCACAAAATTGACTTATGCTTAATAAATTGTGCTTTAGACCCTCAACATAATAAACATCACTTATCATGATGTTCCCCCTATGCACAGTACCTATACCTTTGGTTTTACCCTTGGAGTTGTCACCAAATACAACCTGAGGACCATTGGCAGCTCGATAGTTGAAGAAGATCCTTGGAACCAGTCATGTGCCTTGCCGATCCACTATCGAAGTACCACACAGATGTATCAACTCTAGCTCTAGGTACCTGCAATAAAAAAGGAAAGTTCTATTTCTGTTTAGGTACCCATTGTTGCTTGGGTCCTTTAACATTAGTAACATTGTTAGTTTGAATTAGAACTTTAGGAACCCATATTTGCCTAGTCTTCATTGTAGGAATATTGGCCTTTTTGAGTTTCACATTGTGTTGTGTGCTTTTTGTTCACCTTGTGCTGTGTGTGCTTTTTGGGTGTATAATAATATTCTCTAAATCATAATCATAGTCATAATCATAATCATCATAGTAGCAATAATATGATCTAGACCTCTGTGGATATTGACGCTGGTATTTCCTGGGCGCTGGCTTAGGGTGCACTTTTGATCCTGGACACTTAGTGATTGACGCACAGTGATTAGGTTTATCCTTAGCCTTTTGAGCATTCGGATGAACCTTTCTTTGTGAATCATTTGCTTTCGCCTTTCCCTTGCTTGAGTCAGCTTTCGCTTTCTCATTTGACCTCGTACCTTTGTCGCTTGGTTCATTTTGTGTTTGACCTTGTAAACCTTTCTCAACAAAGAAAACACCTTTTCCTTTGTTGTTTGCCGTAACATTAGGTTTGTTTGGTTATTTACTGAATTCTTACATCCTACACGGGTCTTGTCACCAAATAACCTTGTTACCTCAGTCACATAGTCAAGCTTTCTTGATGCTTTAAACAATGATGAGACGAGTTGTTCTGATTTAGCAAGTCTAGCCATCAGCTCAGCTTCTCTCTTGACTATTATATCAAGATCACTTTTTAGATTGATTATATCATTCTCAAGTGATTTGTTCTTCTCAATGCATTGTTGCTGAACTCGCAACTCTGCTTTGAGCGTGACATTATCACTTTTGAGCGATGAAATGATATCGAAGTGATTTTGATATATTTTGGCGGCATCTTGACAATCATTATAATATTCTTTGACTCTATCAAGTAATTCTTCATCGGAGAGAGGGTAAGATATCTCAGTGTTTACCTCAGGAGGCGCTTCATCATCTCTGGCCATGAGATAAATAAACGCTGAGTCATCCACTGGCTCATCATCATCACTACTCTCCTCTGAAGACTCCAAATCTTCAGGTGCGGACGTTAGTTCTGATTCCGCTAGCAAACCTTGTTGGCGAAGGTTGCTCTTGAATTGGTTTCTATCCACATAATCCTACCTTAAGGGCTTGGATACATTTGGATAAGGGCAATTTACCTGGTAGTGCCCTGGTTTCCTGCAATTATAACAAAGATTAGTTTTCATCTTTTCTTCATTTGTTAACATTGCAGTGTGTGGTTTTGAGACCACGGGCGCTGAGAGATTTTGAGTAGACACTTGGTATTGAGCAGGCGCTTGGGGTGAAGGAATAGAATACTGAGGCGCTTGGTACTGTTGTTGTACTAGAGCAGGCGCTTGATATGAACTCTGTCCTTGATGCTTAGGACTATTTCCTTTCTTTTCATATCTGAAGAACTTTTTGAATCTATTTAGCAAGGCCAACTCCTCTTCCTCACTGATCTCTGAAACTTTTTCTTCATTACACGATTTACCCTTGATTGATGCTACGAGCACTTCAAACTCAATTACCGGACTGCTCACTGCATCACTAACCGAATTCAACTCAAACTCAAATGCTTTGAGCTCTGAAAAAGCATCTTCTAGAGTTAGGCGATCTAACATATTTGATTCTCTCATAGCTGTTGTCTTCATCAAGAATTTACTAGGTAGACTTATAAAGATTTTAACCACCATTTCTCGGTTCTGTAAATTCATACCCAAAGATGTGAGTTCCGTAACAAGAGCTGTGAATCTTACGTCCAGTTGCTCTACAGTTTCATTGGTCAACATCTTAAAACTGTTAAACCTTTCCTTGGCAATGGAAAGTTTGTTCTCATTAATCTGAGCTGAATCACCACAGATCATGGCTAACTTATCCCAGATTTCTTTAGTTGTGTTGCATGACTTAATCTTGTTGAATAGGTTATCATTATCACCAATAGCTGTATACAGAGCATTCCGACCAACATTGTCCAAATTTGCTCTTCGACGCTCATCTTGAGACCATTCTTGTTTCGATTTTTCAACGTAACCATCCGGAGTGTCTTCCGTGGCTCCAGACGCTCTTGTGTTAACTTTATATATTTTGATTGGCCCATCAGAAATAATATCACACATGTCATCATCACATGAACAGAGATATGAAAATGCTTTGACTTTCCATGTGTCATAATTCGACTCAGTCAGTTTGGGAACTTTAGCAAATGCCATAACGAAAATTTTAAAAGCAACTAGATTTTGAAACAGGATCTAACCAAGCAGTTATGCTTGGAAATTTTTAAATTTCAACTTTAACCGCTCTGATACCACTTGTTGGTCCCAAGTGGCATACGAAAGGGTCTAGAAGGGGAGGTTGAATAGACCCTGAAGTCTTTTTCAACTTCAAAAAGTTTCGTATTAAAAAGGTTTTGGACCCTTGAAATGTAGACGCTTGACTGAGCGTTTACTTGAGATATAGACGCTTAGGCTAAGCGTCTAATGAAAGACTATTTTAGAAAGTTAACTTAGATTTTAACATTTGAATACTTTAACCAAGTAGGTTTAAGGGTTCATTCTCTAATCAGTGTTAGCACAACGGAATAATTTTAGAGTCTTCTCTTTTTGAAATCTTTAGCTTCACAAGTTGTTTCTTAGTTGCTTAGCGTTAGATTATGTTTTACTTAATCAATTTATGCAATGATATGATAAATAAGAGAATTGACTATAAAGTAAATGACACAATATTTGTAAGGTTCGTTGGGTGGTGTAATCCCAACTGCATCCTTCTTCTCCTTGAACACTTAGAGGCAATCCACTAAAATGATTCTCAAAGAATCACACAGAATCTTCTACAAATTAGGGAGAGATAGATGTCGATGACTTGAGCTCCTTGATCACACAGATTTCCGCTCCAAATCACTTCAATCCCCTTGCTTCTTTCACCCAGAAATAATGCAAGTATCCAACTTCGACTTCACACAGATCGCAAGGCTTGGATGGGGTTTTCTAAACGGTTTGTTTGATTTTGATGAAGTTCAAACAATTGGAAATATCTCAATAGTAATGTGGTTTCTTCAAAAAGAATGTTTGAGATATTGGTTGACTGTCCCAGGAATTGAAGAAAAGCAAAGAGAATGTTTTCTTGAATATTCTGGCTTTTCTGAGAGTTTAAGGAATGAGACTTCAATGCTACAGCAATTTGGCTTGGAAATTGATCGTATTTTTGGCTTGTTGTTGAAGTCCTATTTATAGGCATTCTTGGAGAAAGTGTCCGTTTGACACATGCACAGGCGCATGTCTCTCACTTCCGCGAGTGAACAACTCTAGTCCTTTTTCCTGAAAATCTTCTGCACAAAAGTTGGTGCTGCAGTCTATGAATAGTAGACAGTCTAATAGGGTGGCTTCTCCGTACGTCTGAAAGTGCTTATCACATTTAATGCTCTTTTCAGCATTTAATGCATTTGAATTAAATGCCCGTTGGCACTTAATGCATTGAGAATATTTGCATTAAACTCCTTCTGGACTTAGAAATAAATTCAGATGAAATCAGTCATTGATAGACGCTTATCCATCCTTGAATCATTTTTGTCCTATAAGGTGACGCTTGATATAGCTGGTCATTTGGACGCTTGGAGACTTCATCTTCATTCAGACTTCAGGCGCTTGAGTTTTCAAACTTTACCACTAATAAACTCACTCAGAAATTATCAGACGCTCAGCCTAAGACTACTTAGCCTAACAATCGAGAATAAAAACAAAACAAAGCCTATAAAGCCTATTACAAATCTAACGCTTCAAAGCTTATACATGATTTCTACTAAAATCAAACTTACATATATTGGGGTCTAACATAAAGTCCTAATTGTCATCATCAAAACATCTAACATGAAATTCCTAACAACTGTTGAAATACGTCATTTGAAATGTATAATTTATATATATTAATACGTCAACTTTGTGGACCACGTACATCATTAGACAATGTACATACGTCGTTATGCTAAAAACGTATGTCGTTCCTTCACAACTAATACGTCATCTTCAATGTTGACAAATGGCAATTGATATGTAAGAATACGTCAATTTATACGCAACCATACGTCAATTGATAGGTAAGAATACGTTAATTTATATGTAGTCATATGTCAATTGATATGTAATCATATGTCAATTTCTATACAGCTATACGTCAATTGATATGTAAGAATACGTCAATTTATATGCAACCATACGACAATTGATATGTAAGAATACGTCAATTCATATGCAACTATACGTCAATTGATATGTAATCATACGTCAATTTTTATGCAACCATACGTCAATTGATATGTAAGAATACGTCAATCTATATGCAACCATATATCAATTGATATGTAAGAATACGTCAATTTATATATAGTCATACGTCAATTTATATATAATCATATGTCATTTGATATGTAATAATAAGTCAATTCTTATGTAATAATACGACATTGCAATGTAGTAATATGTAATTTTATACTCATCATATTAGTTGTAACAATATATTTTGTAACAATACCTCAGATTATTGGTAAAGATGCGTCATAAATGAACAATATTAAATATTTATACTCAAGTGTATAAATATCTCAAAATCGTAAATTTTTACGCATAAAGTCAAGTGATAACTAGTAGTAGTGTGGATATACATATTGTTTGGTATATCAATTTAATGCCTATTTTGCACCAAATATGTTGTTAAATGCACGTTCATGACATTACAAATAAATATTATTAAATATATAACATGCCTAAGTATAATCATGTGTATAAGTATCTCAAAACTACAAACTCACACGAAAAGTCAAGTGATCACTACTAGTAGTATATGTGAACATTGAGTTTTGGAAACACAAAATAATACTAGCTAGTGAAAAAATGTACATTAAATTATATTAAATGCATAATTTGCTTACATATTTGTGAACATTGGCTTTCGAAACATTTAATTTTAGGGTATGCGATGTCATAGTGTTTAGGATTTAGGGTTTAGGGGTTAGGATTTAGGGGTTAGGGGTTAGGGGTTAATGTTTAGGGTTTAGAGTTTAGGGGTAAGTATTATTACATATGAAATGATGTATTGTTAAAACTGAAATGATGTATTAATAAATATAAAGGCCGTATGTTAGCATTTAAGATGATGTATTATTAATAAAATGACGTACGTGTATAATCTATCGACGTATGTATATAGTCTAATGACGTACGTATGTAATCTAATGACGTACATACATATTTATAGTCTAATGGCGGTCCTTGCGGATCAATTCATGGAATTGGTCATTTTAAGGAATTTTTAGGCGGTCCTTGTCGACGTATTAATACATAATATTGACGTATGAATGCAAGTCAATTGATGTATTATTTTCTGAAATCGACGTATGATTGCCTATCAATTGACGTATGAATACTAGTCAATTGACGTATGAATGCAAGTCAATTGACGTATTATTGTCTATCAATCGACGTATATGTACACTTATTATGACGTATTAATACATAATATTGACGTATTAATGCAAGTGAATTGAGGTATTATTTTTGGAAATCGGCGTATGATTGTCTATCATTGACGTAGTAATACATTTAATATGACGTATTAGAACATTTCAATTGACGTATGAATTCTAATCAATCGACGTATTATTGTCTATCAATCGACGTATAGGTACACTTAATATGACGTATTAATACATAATATTGACGTATGAACGCAAGTCAATTGACGTATTATTTTCTGAAATCAACGTATGATTGTCTATCAATTGACGTATGATTGCTAGTCAATTGGCGTATCAATGCTAGTCAATTGACGTATTATTTTCTGGAAATAACGTATGGTTGTCTATCAATTGACGTAATAATACATTTAATATGACGTATTAGTACATTCAAATTGATGTATGAATGCTAGTTAATTGACGTATTATTGTTTATCAATCGATGTGTAGGTACACTTAATATGACGTATTAATACATAATATCGACGTATTAATGCAAGTTAATTGACGTATTATTTTCTAGAAATTGACGTATGATTGTCTATTAATTGACGTAATAATACATTTAATATGAAGTATTAGTACATTTCAATTGACTTATTAATGCTAGTTAATTGACTTGCAACCATACGTATTAGTACATTCAAATTGACGTATGAATGCAAGTCAATTGACGTATTATTGTATATCTATCGACATATAGGTACACTTAATATGACGTATTAATACAAAATAATAATGACATGTGGTTGCAAGTCAATTGATGTATTATTTTCTAAAAATGGACGTATGGTTGTCTATCAATTGACGTAATAATACATTTAATATGACGTATGAATGCATATAAATTTTAGCTTATGTTTGAAGAAAAAACTGTTTAATTCTAGACATTTCTTGATAATGTGTCATACTATTTCAGAAAGCCCTATATGCCTAATTTTAAAATAAAAAAATAGTTTACTAGTTCAAGCATCATATAGTGCGTTATGGACTTTCTCGTGAAGTCGCACAAAATTTCCAACACATTTTAGCTTACGTTTGTAGACAAAACGTATCTTGATAGTGTGTCATACATATTAAGAACTCTCTATGTGTCTATTTTCAAAATAAAATAACAATTTATGATTTTGAGCATCCTACAATGCGTTATAGAATTTCTCGTACGATTGCGCAAAACTGTAGAACAATTCTAGCTTACGTTTGAATAAAACGTTGTTCCATATTAGATTGTTCTTGATAATATGTCATACATTTTATGAAAGCCCTATGTGTCTACTTTGAAAGAAAAAATTGGTTTATGATTCCGAGCATTCTACAATGCGCTATAAACTTTATCGTGAAGTCGCGCAAAATTGTCATTAAATTTTAGCTTATGTTTGAAGCAAAAACTGTTTTTTACCAGATGTTTCTTGATAATGTGACATACTTATTTACAAAGCCCTATGTATCTACTTTCAAAAGAAAAAAACGGTTTATGATTCCGAGAATGCTACAATGCGTTATAGAATTTCTCGTAAGATTGCGCAGAAATGTTAAATATCAATTAAAAATACGTCGATTGTGCACGAAATATACGTCGGACATGGCTTATGCATACTGCAGTTCTTGTTCGTATGAAATTAAAAAATAAAAATAAAAATGGTACTCGGAACATAATCAATATGGATCTTGATTTGTTCCTTTCATCATGGAGAATAAAATGATGTCACTTTTGAACGACTTTAATCGCCGGAAAAGTCTATGTAATCGGATTTGTGGTGAATGGGAAAAGAAAAAAAGAGGAAAGAGAAGAGAGAAGAGAGAAGTGGAGAAGAAGGTGAATAAAAGAAATAATAAATTGAGGGCATTTTCATCTTTTCAAGGAGGTAAAGAGTTAATCCAAAATGACAACATGAATTAGGGAGTTGAAAGTATATAATTATAGATAGGGACTGGTTTTTAATTTTTATTAGGGATTAGGGATTTTTGAATAATTTTCCCAAAAAATATTTCATAGAATTATATATGATAAGGGTCCCTACCTAAGTCACATAGAGCGGGAGCATAGAGTGACAAAATTTGAAAAAATTTGGGAGCGGGAGTGTCTTAGAGCATATGTAATATAAATATATTTTAAAGTTTATCTTGTCACATATCTCACATGTTATTATAAATTATTCAACCAAATTATCTTTAGATATTACTTTGATAAAATTATCTCATATTAAAATAAGTATTTGTTAACTTGAATTTTAAAAATAAGTTGATATGATTGTCTTTTTTAGCAGGCATAAAAAATATAATATATGATGAAACAAAGATTAAGATTATTAAAAGAATATTAGTTTTAGATCCCAACTTTTGACCGGAAAGGACACCAAAGATTCAAATTCAACATTAAAAGTTATAAGTATTGATTTTTTACAAAATTCTATATTTATTTCAGTCTTTTTTGTTTTGTGGGTAAATCTTTTACTCAATTTGACTAATAAAATAATTTTCGTTGAATGCATATGAAATATCAACTATTAGTGAAAAATCATTCTTATTTCGTCAAGTGTTGTTCCTAAATTTTAGTTCGAGAATTAAGAATTTTAAGAGCGTCATAGAGCGAAGCTCTTAAGCTCGGAACGCAGGAGCGAGCTTGGAGCGCTAGAGCGTAGGAGCGAGTTTAGAGCGCTAGAGCGTTAACCCTGTATGGAAGATTATATGATCTAGGTCCCTACCTGATGCATCTATATTTATGAGCAGGATATTGTCAACAGTTAAAAGCTCCTACAACGACAACTGTAGAGCCACCTAGTATCGTGCAAAGTAATGCCAACAACTTATATACCTGAATTCATATTCACAAAGCATCAAATATTCATGCTTAGTAACCCATGACAACAATCATACTAAATGGAAATTAGTGATAAAATGTTAGGAATCAATGCGCAAAAACAAAATTAAAAGTAAAAGAATGCAAGAAAAATGAGACAGCGATTTTACGTGGTTCGGCAAATTGCCTACGTCCACAGACCTATGCTAGAGAGTTTTTTTATTAATCTTGTGAGAGAGATACAATTACAATGAAGAAAATTTTATCTACATATATGTTCTACACTTGGAGACTAAGTTATAATGACCTAATCCAAGTAGGTAACTCAAAATTTGTCAAAATAACACAAAACCGAGTCAAAATAACGCTGCCGGCGTCGGACCCGCGCCCAGGCGCCGACTGGCCACGCCTGGGCGCCAATGTGCCGGCGCCTAGGCGCCGTTATGGCCACGCCTTGGCGCCCCCAGCAGTGGCCACAGCCCCTTCTCCTGCGTGCCGTGCATCTGGCTACGCCTGGGTGCCGTTCAACTCACCCGGAATCCCCAAGACATGCTCTTTCTTACTTCGAATGATCCCTTTGGTACTTTGACTTGTCTCCACACTTTAAACCCATCAATCTCCCACTTGGAGACCAAACTCAAAGTAGAACCACAAACTCTTCATCAAACTCCATAACTCTTCATCCTCTAAATGAAAGCACTCTCTTTAGCATAAGTCGGCCTCCTCATCACATTAGTTCAAGGCCAACTGACTCCATGCAAAAGTTAACATATCCGCCGGATTCTTCGCACCAAGCACCTTCTTCAACTCCAAAGTTCCATCATCTATCATCTCTCGGATATGATGATACTTCAATTGAATGTGCTTCGTCTTAGAGTGAAACACCAGATTCTTTGCCATACAAATGGCACTTTGACTATCACTATAAAGTCCACAATCCCGTTGCTCCTTGTCAATTTCCCTCAGAAAATTCTTCAACCAAACCATCTCTTTTCCAGCTTCTGAAATAGCTATGTACTCGGCTTCGGTTGTAGAAAGTGCTACACACTTTTGTAGCCTTGACATCCAACTAATTGTTGTGCCACCTAAAGTGTAAATATAGCCCGAGGTGCTCTTCCGAGCATCTTGATCACCACCTAAGTCAGCATCCACAAAGCCCTCTAAAGTGACACTACTAGTTTTAAAACTCAAACACATATCCGATGTGCCTTTCAAATACCTTAGTAGCCACTTTACTGCTTCCCAATGCTGTAAACCCGAATTAGCCATAAATCTACTGACTCCGACTGCATGAGCTATATTCGGCCTTGTACACAC
Organism: Buddleja alternifolia; assembly: GCA_019426215.1. NCBI lineage: Eukaryota > Viridiplantae > Streptophyta > Magnoliopsida > Lamiales > Scrophulariaceae > Buddleja > Buddleja alternifolia. The sequence continues at coordinate 21,792 of WHWC01000125.1, read as the reverse complement.
CATTGCGTACATCAAACTTTCAATAGCAGAGGCATAAGGAACCTTTGCCATCTTTTCTCGCTCCTCATCAGATTTAGGTGATTGCTCCTTACTTAGTTTGAATTGACTCCCCAAAGGAGTGCTTCTAAACTTTGCATCAGTGATAGCAAATCTATCAAGCACCTTATGAATATACCTTTCTTGAGTCAGCTTGAGGCTCCCACTCGACCTATCTCGAATAATTCTCATCCCGAGAATCGTATTTTCAGCCCCCAAGTCCTTCATTTCAAACTCACTTGACAATTGTTGTTTTAGCTTTTTGATTTCCCCCATATTAGACCCAACAACTAACATGTCATCAACATACAATAATAAAATGATGTAGCAATCCTTAAACTTCTTAAAATAACAACAGTGATCCATTTGACATCTTGTAAATCCATTTCCATCCATAAAGATGTCAAATTTCTTGTACCATTGTCTCGGAGCTTGTTTTAATCTGTACAAACCTTTCTGTAGTTTACATACAAGGTTTTCCTTTCCATTCTCCAGAAAACCCTCCCGTTGAACCATATAAATGTCTTCCTCCAAATCCCCATGAAGGAACGCCGTTTTTACATCCAACTGCTCAAGATGTAAATCCTCTGCAACAACAATACTCAGAACCATCCTTATAGTAGTCAACTTGACAACCGGCAAAAAAATCTCAGTGTAGTCAATCCCTTCCTTCTGTTGGAACCCTTTGACTACCAACCTCTCCTTGTACCTTTTACTACCATCTGGCTCATCCTTAACTCGGAATACCCACTTGTTCTGCAAAGCTCGTTTCCCCTCCGGTAATTTAGTCAACCTCCAAGTCTTATTTTTCTCAAGCGAGCTCATCTCATCTTTCATGGCTAGCTCCCACTTGAGAGAATCTCCCACACTCATTGTGTCCTTGTACAACTCCGGCTCACCCGAATCCGTCAAAAGTAAATAGTGTAAGGAAGGGGAATACCTTATATTTGGTTTGGGGATTCTGCTCGATCTCCTCAAGGTAGGTTGCGGAGTCTCCAGATCTTCTTCAATCCTATTCTCAGCTCCATTTCCTGCAACCTCATCCACAGTGATCTCTTCCAGTATCCTTGTAAAACACCTTCTCGTTGAACGTAACATCTTTATGCCTTATGATCTTGTTGTTTTGGTAATCCCAGAACCCATAGCCAAAACTCTCTCCACCATAACCCAATAAAGATGCACTTCTGTGCTTTTGGATCCAACTTATCTCTGTCATCAGAACTACGCAAGACATAAGACAAACAACCGAAAATTTTTAAATGCGATAAATTTACCTCCTTTCCAAACCAAACCTCATCCGGAATTTTGAAGTCTAAAGGTACAGAAGGTCCCCAGTTGATGAGGTAAGCCGCCGTGCTCACTGCTTCAGCCCAAAACGTCTTTAGCAACCCAGAGTGAAGCCTCATGCTCCTAGCCCTCTCATTCAAAGTCCTATTCATCCGCTCTGCAATCCCATTCTGCTACGGGGTCCTTGGAATGGTCTTAATCATCTTAATCCCATTCTCTGCGCAATAATCTTTGAATTCTTGGCTGTCATACTCCCCGCCATTATTCGACCTCAGACACTTCAATTTCAACTTCGTTTCATTCTCGACTTCCGCCTTTCACTTCTTAAAGGTACTAAACACTTCAGACTTATTTTTCAGAAAATAAACCCATACCTTTCGAGTGGAATCATCAATGAAAGTGACATAATATCTGGACCCTCCAAGTGACTGTTCGGGTGCTGGTCCCCATACATCAATGTGCACAAGTTGCAATTTCTCAGTATTCGGGTCTCTTCCAACCTTGGAAAAACTCACTTTTTTCTGCTTTCCAAGAACACAGTCTTCGCAAAGACCCAACTCAATAGACTTTGACATTGGCAATTTTCCCTTGGATGACCTTATTCCCATCCCTTTCTCACTCATGTGCCCAAGTCGCCTATGCCATAAATGTACATCTTCTGTAGCCCCGATTGCGGGTAACGAGTCTTTCATAATATTAGTTGTGTACAAAGTTCCAGACTTTGTACCTCGTGCCACCACCATGTTTCCCTTGGTGATTTTCCATGCACCACCACCAAACACAGTATTAAATCCATCACTATCAATTTGACCCATTGAGATCAAATTCTTGTTCAAACCCGGTACATGTCTCACATTCTGCAGTTTCAACTGCATTCCCTGTGCCGTCGTTATAGTGACATCACCCTTACCAACAATATCCAAGGGTTCGTCATCTGCAAGAAAAACCTTTCCAAATTTTCTAGAAACGCAATTTGTTAGATAATTCTTACATGAAGTAGCATGAAACGACGCACCTGAGTCCAGTACCCATTGGTCAACTGAACTGTCAATACAGCAAACCAGAGCGGCTGCGTTTGCTTGTTGATGCTCCCGGTTTTGATTCTGACCCGCCTTTTTTGGACAATCCCTTTTTGTAATGGTCTTTCTTACCGCAGCCCCAGCAATCAGCTTCTTTGTGCAGTTTTGACTTTCCTCGCCCCTTAGACTTGGATCGACCTCTACCTTTCTGACCACCCCGTTGAACACCTCTCCCTCTGCTTTCCGCACTCAATGCAGCAGATGTGAGTTCTCCTGATTCCCTGCGGTGAATATCCTCGCTCAAAATCAGATCCCGAATCTCCTGAAGCTTCAACTTCCTCTGGCCAGACGAACTACTCATAGCAGTTACCGTCGCACTCCAACTTTCCGGCAAAGATGACAATAGAATTAAAGTCTTTACCTCATCCTCAAAATTGATATCAACCGAACTCAACTAAGTGATGATCACGTTGAATTCGTTGATATGATTTGTCACGGATCCTCCTTCAGTCATCCTTAAGTTGAATAAACGTCTCATTAGATAGACTTTATTCGACACCGATGGCTTCTCATACATGTTGGATAGCGCCTTCATCAAACCCGCAGTGGTTTTCTCTTCCAAGATGTTAAACGCTACGTTTCTTGATAACGTCAACCGAATAACACCCAAAGCTTGCCTATCCAACAACTCCCAATCTACATCTGTCATCTTTTCAGGCTTATTCCCCGACAACAGTTCATGGAGTTTCTTCTGGTATAGATAATCCTCCATCTGCATCCGCCAGAATCCGAAATCCTTTCCATCGAACTTGTCAATTTTTACTTTACCATCTTCAGATGCCATTGATTCGCACAGAACGCTATAATCCATGCTCTTGATACCAGTTGTTAGGAATCAATGCGCATAAATGAAATTAAAAGTAAAAGAAAGCAAGAAAAAACGAGACAGCGATTTTACGTGGTTCGGCAAATTGCCTACGTCCACGGACCTATGCTAGAGAGTTTTTTTATTAATCTTGTGAGAGAGATATAATTACAATGAAGACAATTTTATCTACATATATGTTCTACACTTGGAGACTAAGTTATAATGACCTAATCCAAGTAGGTAACTCAAAACTTGCCAAAATAACACAAAACCGCGTCAAAAAAGCGCTCCCAGCGTCGGACCCGCGCCCAGGCGCCGACTGGCCACGCCTGGGCGCCACATATTTATGGGCACCTAGGCGCCGTTATGGCCACGCCTGGGCGCCACATATTTATGGGCACCTAGGCGCCGTTATGCCACGCCTGGGCGCCGCCAGCAGGCCACGACCCCTTCTCCTGCGTGCCACGCCTAGGCGCGCATCTGGCTGCGGCTGGGCGCCGTTCGACTCGCCCGAAATCCCCGAAACATGCTCTTTCTTACTTCGAACGATCCCTTTGATACTTTGACTTGTCTCCACACTTTAAACCCATCGTAAAAGAGACCACCAAGTGTAGAAGATCACATGTTTTAAGAAATAAGAAGCGGGAATGATCGTTAATTACAGAAATATAATAGGATTTTTTTTAAAAAAATCTGGTCTTATCAATGACATTATCTATTACGTTTAGCAAAATTCTGCTTTGTTCAATGAATTGACATTTACACAGAAATTCATAATCCAACTCTTTTTACGCACTGCCATTATTATCCAAACAAAACTAGAAGACTAATAGATGATTCCCGAAAATGAAGAAAAAACAAAATTAAAAAACACATTTTATAGTTTCGTTTTGCATGTACTGATAGTATTAGCTTAATTGACCAAATTCTATCTTTTGCAGATTATTTTGCGGACTGAGTTCAAGCAAATTAAACGAAAAGCTGATGTTAAACTATGAACATTTTCTAGGCAAACAAACAATTGGTGTTGATGTGAGTGGAAAATAGTCGTTGGGCCAAGCTAACTAAATAAGTATTATATAGGCCTAAGCCCAATGGCATTTCGGATTCGGATCCTTCTAGAAGACATTCTATTCAAATATGTTCAGTTGGAGGTTCGGTCGGCCCTAACCTGCACAGGTAGAGCATTCTATATAAGGCAAGCCTGGAGACAAGAATCAATCAATCAAGATACTTTCCATATACGGACCTGCGGAGGTCAAACCAGCAGATTATCTTTTGTTTACCATATATACATGATTAGATTTTGACCAAAATAAAGGGACCATGATTTATTCTTATTACCTTATGTATTTTAGGCATAGTTGACTGACCATTTTAGCATACCCATCAATTACTTGTATAAATACCCCCTATGAGGGTGAATAAACCAACCAACCACTTTACACCCGTGGGCGTAGGTCTTTATTAGACCGAACCACGTAAATCTCTTGTGTTCTTCACATTTAATATCGTGTTTTATACTATATTTTCATATTGCATATTATTATTGGTGTAAAACTCACACACATCAATTGGCGCCGTCTGTGAGAATATTAAGCGACACGTGAGTTATTTTTATCTTTCGAGTAAGTTGTTTGTTTGAGGGTGGAATGAGGTGTAGGATGACGAATCAATCAAGTTTGCAAAACAGATTTCCAAGAAAAAAATGCACTTATTTTCCTACGAGGGGTACTCAATTAAACAGGTTTACAATTTCAATTTCTGTGCCACTGTATATGGGTAATGTACTATGCAAGCCAATAATGAGATATCATTATCTCATGAAAGTAGTTAGACTAAGACTAATGGCTATGAAAATATATATATGCCATGGGCACTTTAAATTCTTTTTCAAACTTTTCATTTGGATAAACCCACTAACATATTTAATTACATGAAGCTTTTAGCGACAAAGATGATTCTACAAATATGTGATTTATCTTCATTTCTTGTTTCTTAAATTATGTTGGAAATCATTAAAGGAATATTTTCTATAAAATTTGAATGTTCTTATCTAACATTTGGATGACATTTCATCATAGGATTAATTCTCCAGCACGTATAGTTAAGACAAACGAGATTTCCTTATCCTATTATCCTATTGTGTTATATTATTTTTCAAGGATTAATACATGGAATAAATTGTGGAGTATAATAGATAATTTCCATGTTTATATTATTTTCTTTTTTTATGTTATTGCGTGAAGTACGGAAGTTAAGACACATATAGAAGAAGATTATACTCTTATATTACATTATTTTTAATTATGGAGTAAATCAAGCCACCTACCATATGTATATTATTTTCTTAAATACTCAATTATCTTATGACATTGAAATGGAAGATCACAAATAAAAAGGTAAAAATCTAGACCTCACTAATATTGTTATTCCTTAAATAGCATAAATTGATTTATGTAGAAAGATATGGTTTGCTCTTATCTTTTATGGGGTGTGTGTAGATCAACGGAAAATCCAGGTGTGGCGATCCAAGTAAGCAAGTGTAACCGGGCATACCTGGAGCAGAGGTAGGTAATAGCTAGAGTGGCCAAGGCTGCCCAACAAAAGACGGTAATAGCTAGAGTGGCCAAGGTTGCCCAGCAAAGGACGGTAATAGCTGGAGTGGCCAAGGCTACCCAGCAAGGATGGAAAAAACGTCCATAGATGAAGGCAGTCATGCTGTCCAGCAAAAGTAGGAAAAATAGGCAATAGCTGAGGAAGGACATGCTGCCCAGCAAAAGTGGGAAAACAGGCAATAGCTGAGGCAGGTCATGCTGCCCAGCAAAAGTGGGAAAACAGGTAATAGCTGAGCCAGGTAATGCTGCCCAAAAAAGTGGGAAAAATAGGCAATAGCTGAAGCAGGTCCTGCTGCCCAGCAAAAGTGGGAAAACAGGCAATGGCTGAGGTAGGTCATGCTGCCCAGCAAAAGTGGAAAAACAGGCAATAGCTAAGCAGGTCATGCTGCCCAGCAAAAGTGGGAAAACAAGCAATAGCTGAGGCAGGTCATGCTGCCCAGCAAAAGTGGGAAAACAAGCAATAGCTGAGGCAGGTCATCTTGCCCAGCAAAAGTGGAAAAACAGGCAATAGCTAAGCAGGTCATGCTGCCCAGCAAAAGTGGGGTAACAGACAATAGCTGAGGCAGGTCATGCTACCCAGCAAAAGTGGGAAAAATCGCCAATAGCTGGGGCAGGTCATGCTGCTCAGCAAAGGTGGAAAAAATCGATAATAGTTGGAGCAGCTCAGGTTGCCCAGCAAAGGACGGTAATAGCTGGAGCAGCTCGGGCTGCCCAGCAAAGGATGGTAATAGCTGAAGTGACCAAGGCTGCTCAGCAAAGGATGGTAATAGCTGAAGTGGCCAAGGCTGCTTAGCAAAGGATGGTAATAGCTGAGGCGGCTTGGGCAGCTCAGCAAAAGACGGTAATAGGTAAAGCAGTCAAGGCTACTCAGCAAGGGCGGGAATCCAGGTTAGGTCTTTGCTTGATTGAAAGAAAACGTAAAAAATCCCGTAACAAATCTCTTCCTTGGACATCATTCAGGTATCATGAGCATAGCATTGTATGCACATCAGGCATAGTCAGGCATCATCTACGCATCATGTGCATAGGTATTCACATTGTAAACTAAATTGTAACATTATTCAATTAGAATTAAAGAGTTATACTTACTGAGGCTTTTATAAGATTTTTCGCAGGACTTACAACTTTCACTAACATTTGTCTTCATGAATTTATGATTTTTTGTCTTTTCAGGAAAGTTACTAGCTAGAAGAGCCTACAAGAGAGAACAACTCCCTCACCCGTGGAACATGCAAAACTTAAAAAACTTATGTTTGATTATTTACAATATGCTTTATTTTTATGGTTTAGTGGACTCACAAAACCACTAATATTTTTGTAGTTTTGATTGTTGTGTTTTCAGGTAAAAAGGTTGTAAAGTCTTCTTTGCAGGGTCATGTGCAAAGCTCCAATAATTTAGTAAGATTTTATTTTGCTAAAACTTTGAGATTGAGTTCTGTATATAATTATGTAAGATATGATGATGAATTGTGAAGTAAAGGGGAGTTGGTGAAGTGCAGGTAGGCGGAGGTTAGGACTGTACCATCTGGGTGGGTGGCCCGGATCTGTCTAGGTAGGGATAATTCTCCTACAGATCAAACGGTCCCCAGGCCAGGGAGAAATAAGGAGGGGTAGGTCCTCGAGAACATTTATGGGTCTACCCTAAGGAAGACCGGGGTATGGAGCCATAAGAAGGAACAAGCAGCCATAAGGATGGAGGTGAAACAAGGAGGGAAATTCGGAGAATGTGGGGCATAAGGAAGGATGCCGACAGTAGGGGTTGGCCACCCTAGCCCCGTCTAGGAAAATTTTGGTACGGAGGGAGAACAAGGGGAAATAAGGCATGTGGTAAATGCAAGTCTCCACGATTGCATAGTTGTGGTGGAAGTCCCCACAATTATACGCGCCTAGTGACGGGTGTTCGATCCTGTATGCAAGTCTCCACGATTGCACAGAGGTGGTACAAGTCCCCACGATTGTACGCACCTGGAAGATGGTGTTTGATCCCAATGCAAGTCCCCATGATTGCATAAGAGAAAGTACGAATGGAAGTCCCCACGATTGCATGAGAAAAGAAAAGTGAGTGCAAGTCTCCATGATTGCACAGTGACAATACAAGTCTCCATGATTGTATGTGTCAAGCAAGTTACTAAAAATTGATGGGTATGGAGATGCAAGTCCCCACGATTGCAAAAATGTGGACCACCTGACCCAGGTAGAGCTATAGCTCAGTGCAGGTCTGGTAGGTACCACCTGGAAACTGATGAATTTCATTTGACTTTTTGTGACGAATATTGGATGTCGGATGCCACAAGAAATTCTGAGGAAATGTTGTGAAAGGGCAGAATGGAGGTATGGTCACAATTTTATGACAATTTTATGAGCACAATATTTGTAGCACTTTGATTTATTGTTTATCCTATTAAATTTATCTCATGATGTAGTGACACTAAGGCTAACCTACTCCTCTGAGGAGGTAGGGCAAGTCTGATTCTATTTTTGACTTTGTGAAATAAGGCAGGTAACGCAAAGACAAAGCTGAGCAATACAAGTCTCAAACACAAGATAAACCCCAAGCTGGGGAAAGGCCGAGGATGCCCCAGGCCTAACCTGGGCAGGTCAGTCAAGATGAGAAAAGTATACCAATAGTAAATTCATAAAGCCTTAGCAAGGAGAAGAGCAGGGAGGTGCCTGCCCTAACTTGGGCAGGTACGAAAATAACAAAAAGCGAAAGAAATAAAATTGTTTAGGAGCTACACATGCCCATTCAAAACCAGTGTTCTTGAATAGAAGAAAGTCTACTAGGACAAGTTCTATTCCGGCAACAATGGAAGGAATAATGTTAGCACCATCTAGAGGTAGATTTACCACAGCTACAGGTTGGGTAGCCATAGCTACCACAGGCTGATCAACTACAGATAGAGCAACTGGACCTAGAGAAGGAAGATTATTTAACAGACCTGGAGGACCTATACCTGGTGTCACAAACAACATCAGCAATTCAAGCAAGCAAGCCAAACGATCGGAGTATCAAGAAGAGAAAGGAGACAATGCGTCTTGGAAAAAAGTACTTAGCTCTAGAGGGACGTCATGTGCGACCTGGACGATGGAGACGATCTGGAGGTTGGGCACCCGAACCTAGGCAGGTGAAGAGAAGGAGAAAGCAGAAGAGATGAATACATGCGCTTATTAAAAAGCACAATTTATGAAGGAAAATTACTTTGCAAGCAAAAGCAAGGAACAACACTAGCTAAATCGGGAAGGGTAGCTTCAGCAACAAGCTGCCCAGGTAAGGCAACAACATGCTAGTCAACTACAAGGAGGACGGCCGGACCTGCAGATGTTCTTAGGCGTAGCTGGAGAGGTCACACCCGTGATGGTAATGATAAAAGTAACTTTGTAATTTCGGCACTCAAAGAAAGAAATTTCTCTGCAACATACACCAAATTGATCATGGATCAACTAAAAAAGGATCGTGGACACTACTACCCAAGCTGCATAAGTTTGGAGGGTTCGAAGAAAGCATGTAAAGACCTGATGTACCCATCCCTATACATCCAAAGCTGAATAAGATGATGCCAGAAGTGGTCAGGAGATCAATTCAAAAAAAACTGATGAACTACCTAGAAGCTACACGACCTGGACAAGCAGAAGGAGTAACTATAGGCTGCACCACTTGTGGTGGCAGACCTGTAGGAGGACCAACATGAAGAAGGGGGGGATTCACCTCTAGGATAGTAAGTGGATATGACGCTACGGCGACTGGCGAACCATCACCACGACTAATCAAACATATCATCTAAAGTTTTCTTAAAGAATGGAGTATTAAACACGCAAGGAAGAGACGGAGTACAAAAAGTCAATTTCATATTACGATTTCTTGGGTCTATCTGGAGAGGAAGGTTTGCCTTAGCTCTATAGCTCAAGTAGCTATGTAGCCGAGGCAACTTGGCAACGTCGTCAGCTTGGTCCACCACACATGTTTGTTTTAAACTCTTACACCTTGACTATGTCAAACTGTAGAGTTGGGGGGACTTATTAATGTGAGTGGAAATAGTTGTTGGGCCAAGCTAACTAAATAAGTACTTTATGGGCCTAAGCCTAATGGCATTTCGGACTCGGATCCTTCTAGAAGACATTCAATTCAAATATGTTCAGCTGGAGGTTCGGTCGGTCCTAACCTGCACAGGTTCGGTTGGCCCTAACCTGCACAGATAGAGCATTCTATATAAGGCAAGCCTGGAGACAAAAATCAATCAATCAAGATACTTTCCATATACAGACCTGCGGAGGTCAAGCCGGCAGATTACCTTTTGTTTATCATATATACATGATTAGATCTCGACCAAATAAAGAGACCATGATTTATTCTTATTACCTTATGTATTTTAGGCATAGTTGACTTACCATTTTAGCATACCCATCAATTACTTGTATAAATACCCCCTATGAGGATGAATAAACTAAGCAACCACTTTACACCTGTGGACGTAGGTCTTCATTAGACCGAACTACGCAAATCTCTTGTGTTCTTTACATTTAATCTCGTGCTTTATACTATATTTTCATATATTATATTGCATATTATTATTGGTATGAAACCCACACACATCAGGTGTATAGTTAATCGCTATAACCACGTAGAGGCGAATGGCGATTAGTAAGATCTATTACTTTGAATTATGTAATCCATCAAGTGAAAGGTGGATGCAATTAATTTCAGGATAACGAGGACAGTAGTATCAAAACAATTGCAAAGAGAGATAACAAGTCGTAGTAAAATTTCAATCAAAATCTCCATGTCAAATTAGTTTAAAAGTGATCAAATAAAGTTTAGCATTTTATTTCTACTTTTTTTTCTTTTGGTGATAAATAAAGTTATACTTGCATGACAGTTGCAATAATTAGACTCTATAAGAGCTGAGACTGAGAGTGTAAATAAACTCAGAGAAGTAAGTTTTTAAGAATTGTAACAAAATTTTGGAAGTGCAGTATTTTCCACTTGAAAACAAATGGGAAAAAACGGGTACACCGGTAGCTATTTCATTTGTTAGATAATACAATATTTTTCCATATCTTTTAATATCTATATTAGTTTAGGTTTCTTTATGTTTTTTTATATTTATATTTTCCTTATTTATAGTTGGAGTTTCTTGTTTACCAGGTACATGTATCTTTATAAATTTGTTACTCAGTAATACAAGTTCTTTATGGGATTTTCTCTAATCTAACATGGTATCAGAACCATGGCTTCGAGGCATGGTCTCTCGATATCTCGCTTCCACCGCCACCCTCAAGTTGTCGTCCCCGTCCGGCGCCCCTTATCTAGTTTAGTTTTCCTTTACCTAAATTTTATTTTCTATTCTCCTGGCCGCCGCAGCCGCAGTTTCCCTTGACCGCCACCAGCTTCTTCTCCCTTCTCTTCTCCTTTGGCCACCGCCGCCGCCGCCCTCTCCCTTAGCCATCGCCGCCACCAAGCTTCTTCTCCCTTTTCTTCTACCTTATCTCATTTTCGCTTCTTCTTGTCTTCCTATGACCGTCGTTGCCGCCAGCCGCCACGCTTAGCCGTCACTGCACCATCTCTAGTGTCGCCGCTACTACCCTATCGCGCCTCCTGCGTCGTCCTTTTCTTGCTCTTGGACGCTCGAACATCCATACCCAACATGTTCGACTGTGTTCCTCTACTGCCTTCTTCTCGATTTTTGGTCCAATCTCAACGTTCAAGATCTTCACGTTTCAACAGTCGGGGAGTGTTAGATAATATAATATCTTCCTAGTATTTATGTTAATTTAGGTTTCTTTATACTTTCTTGTATTTATCTTTTTCTTATTTATAGTTAGGGTTTCTTATTTACCAAGTACATGTATATCTAAAAATATATTACTCACTAATACAAGTTTCCTAAGGGGTTTTCTCTAATCTAACATCATTAACCAATAGCTCAAGATTACTTCTTGACAATTAATGTTAAATATACAATATCATGAATGCGTTAAAACAACTTAAAATATAAATTTACAATGAATTGCTTACATCATCAACTAACCAGATATTGTGAATGGACAAAAACTACATTTGTGACAACCTTGAGCAGGATATTGTGAATGGAGAAATTTGCTTGAGAGTGGCAGATATCATTGACGATAGTGGAAAGTGGTGTCTTGAAAGGATAAAAACTCCTATACCGAATATAGTGAAGGAGAAGTTTTACCGTATTATTATCCCGTATGAAAAGGAGAGGAAAGACTCGAGGATATGGGCAGGGGCAGCGAATGGAATTTTTTCATGCAAATCAGCCTTTGATTTTTTTTGCGTGAAAATTCCAAGAGTGTGGAACTGGAGGAGTCAGATAGAAAGTGGGAGTGGATGTGGAAGATTTTGTGCCCTCCAAAATTTAAAACCCTTTATTGGCTGATAAACCATGAAAGATTGGCTACGAGATTAACAATTTACCAACGTACAATCATTGAATCCAATGTGTGTGCTACATGTGATCAAGGTGTGGAAAACGGGGCCCATGCACTTAGGAACTGTAAAGGGCGGCTAAAGTTTGGAAATTCTTAATCATCCCGCCACGATACCGGGAGTTCATGAACATTAATCACAAGATTTGGGTCTCGAAAAATTTGGAGGCGAATTTCGAGAATATTATGATACTGGACACCCTGTGGAAGTTTGTTTTCATGGCAACAATTTGGTGGATTTGTAGAGAGAGAAATTCCTTTGTGTTTGAAAGGAAAATCAACAATTTGAAGCAGACTCTTTTTAAAATCAAACAATTAACCTTAGATTTGCAAGGTCAATTCCATGGGCCATCAAAAAAGAAAAGTGAAGTCAAGGCTACGATTTATTGGGTCAAACCGAACACGGGGTGGTATAAACTAAATACCGATGGAAGTTTCCAAGCCAACACGAATAAAGCGACAGCCGGTGGTTTATTGCAGGATGATTCAGGATCTTGTATTTGGGGTTTCAGTTGGAAGCTAGGAAACTTCACTATTATGGAAGCGGAGTTGCTTGTTCTTAGGGAGGGACTGAAATTGGCATTGGAGAGAAGGACGTTGCAAATCTGTGCACTTTGTAAGAAAATTTCTGAAAATAGTAATACGACGAACAATATGACAATCGAGGCGAGAGATGAACTCTCTATCCTTAAAGCTATATTGCCCCGCCTACGGTGGTACGGGATCGTGCAATTAACTTCACAAGATACAACGATTATATATTTGTAATTGAACCACTTCAAGAACAAAACCCACGAACTATATTTGCCCAAGAACTCTCAGATTTTTTAATGTATGTAGAATGCTTTGAGAAAATGCAGAATTATTTTCTGTTTTTGGTGTGGTTTTAACACAACCTGGGAGAGCCTTTTTATAGGCAACAAAACAGATTGAAAACCAAAATAGAAAGCCAAAATGAATCAGCTGATGAATGTCAAAAGTTTCGGCTCCAAAAGAAACAAAACACTTCAACTTTCGGCTGGCAATTTCGGCTGGAGACAGGTAAGGAAACGTCTGAAATCTTCTGCATGAGAAAGGAACAGGAGACATGCCTTGCTGGTTTCTGGAAGAAGAAACTGGAAATGGGCCTAAATTAATTAGTTAATTTTGGCCCAAATGAGAACTGGGCCCAATTAATCAAATTAATTAAACTTTGGCCCAAAAAGATGAGAAGAGGTCCAAAGCCCAACAACCACACATCTCAGCCAAAGCCCAAAGCCCAAGGCCCAACGACCCGTGACCCGATCCGGGCCCCGGCCCGAGCCCGAGTCCGTGGTCCGTGGTCCGAGGTCCGAGGTCCGAGGTCCGAGGTCCGGTCCGATCCACCGGACTGCCCGAGTGAGGAGCTAAGAAATTGGGCCAAGACACAATTGCATAGCTCTTCCCCCTTCCAAAGTGGATGACCCAAAGGGCCAACCCTTTACCTTTAGGCAAATGTATATAAACTCATACAACTTATGGTTTATATCCAATGTGGGATATACACATTCAAACACCCAACATTAGCAATTAATTTCTCATTCGTTTCAACTCCGAATTGAAAAATTCGAAATGCTAAACTAATCTACTCTCGGAGTAGAATAAAAATATCCAATACTATTTAGTATCCCCAATACTTATGTACGCAAAAGTGGTGTTCACACATTTTTTCATATACCCACAAATGCCAACAATCCCCCACACGAATGAAATTAATGTAATGCATGAAACTGAGAGTTCAAACGACTTTTTATCACATCAGAAGAGGTAGCTTTTGGCTTTGAACCTTTCTTAGTGAGATATCATCGGATTTACTAGGCTACCCAATGAACATGATGCCTTGAATTGTTCAGCCGTTCGTGTAAAACCAGACAATGATATTCACATGATAAATTTTCTAAGCAAATTTTTAGTTCTTACTGTTGGACCCATTTTGGTCATGGCGCCCTCTCTTGGTTTCATAAATGTTTACATTTTACTCAATGTTGAGGCGGCCTACACCTCACACTTACATAGGTGATCTCCTATTTAAGAGTATCCTACCATACTCCACTTCATTTTCATGACAGTATAGGAATCATTAAAAGTTCAGACTTACCCTTTGCTACACTTGTAGGATGCACTTCTTTATCCTAGGCAATGGGTTTAGAGTTTATTAAACTCTTAAGTGCTCTCCAGAATGTTCACAACTTAGTTGTCCCATTGAACCATGATCTTGGGATCTCCAGTCAATATGGTTGGGTTACCGCTGTGTCAATTTTTAATTTGTAGACTTTAACACCATTCCTCTTGATAGGTAGTATATTTGATCTCTAGGCAATCCTTTCGTCAAAGGATCTGCAATATTCTCTTTTGATTTCACATAATCAATGGAAATAATCCCGTTAGAGATCAACTGCTTAATGGTATTATGCCTACGACAAATATGTCTAGACTTACCATTATACATACTACTCTGAGCCCTCCCAATTGCCGACATACAGTCGCAATGAATCAAAATAGGAGGCACAGGTTTTTCCCAACAGGGAACATCTTCTAAGAAATTTCTTAGCCACTCAGCTTCTTCACCAGCCTTATCTAAAGCTATGAATTCTGATTCCATTGTGGAACGGGCTATGCAAGTTTGCTTAGAAGATTTCCACGACAGCGCTCCTCCACCAACGGTAAATACATACCCACTTGTGGACTTGGAGTCGTTCGTGTCTGATATCCAATTAGCATCACTGTATCCCTCAATTACAGCTGGATATTTGGAGTAGTGTAATCCATACTCTTTAGTATACTTTAAATACTTAAGAACTCTAGTTAAAGCATTCCAATGCTCTACACTTGGATTACTCGTGAACCTACTCAACTTGCTCATAGAATAAGCTAGATCAGGGCGAGTACAGTTCATGGTGTACATCACACTCCCAATTATCCTAGCATATTCTAACTGCGATACGGGTTCGCCATGGTTCTTGCGTAGATGAACGCTCAAGTCCACTAGCGTCTTGACTGGTCCACTATCGCTAGGAAGGAACTTTTCCAAAACCGTCTCAACGTAATGAGATTGCGATAAGACTAGTCCTTCAGAAGTCCTCAGGATTTTAATCCCTAAGATGACGTCTGCAAGTCCATATCCTTCATGTCAAAGTTCTTCTTTAACATTCCTTTAGTATTCATGATGATTTCACGATTACTACCCATTATCAACATGTCATCTACATATAGACACACGATGACATATGTGTTATGTGTTTGTCTAACATACACGCATTTATCACATTCGTTGATCTTGAAACCATTTAACAACATCGTGCTATCAAACTTTTCATGCCACTGTTTTGGCGCTTGTTTAAGTCCGTAAAGTGACTTTACAAGTTTACACACTTTCTTCTCCTTTCCAGGAGCAACATACCCCTCGGGTTGTTCCATGTATATTTCTTCATCTAATTCTCCGTTCAGAAACGCAGTCTTAACATCCATTTGATGTATCTCAAGGTTATGCAATGCGGCAATAGCGATGAATAATCTTATGGATGTTATTCTGGTTACCGGAGAATAAGTATCGAAGAAATCAAGACCTTCCGTTTGTCGGTATCCTTTGACTACCAAACGGGCCTTATACTTATCAATAGTTTCATCAGTTTTATACTTTCTTTTTAGAATCCATTTACAGCCTAAAGGCTTACTTCCCTTTGGAAGATCAACCAACTCCCAGGTATGGTTGTGTAAAATAGACTCGATTTCACTATTGATAGCCTCTTTCCAGAGTTGAGCATTTGGACCGGACATAGCTTCCTTAATCGTATTTGGCTCTAATGTGTATGAAACAAAATCGGGACCAAATGATTTAGGAACTCTTGCCCTTTTGCTACGACGTGGTTCTTTGTCCCCAGGATTAGAACTACTCGTAGACTCATCAAATGTTCTTTTAAGAGGAACTTGCTCATTTCTTTCCTTACTTGGAAAGACATCCTCAAAAAACGAAGCATTTCTAGATTCCATGATAGTACCTTCATGAATCTCAGATATTTCTGATTTATGAACCAGAAATCGATAGGCGCTACTATTAAGTGCATAACCTATGAATATGCAATCAATAGTCTTAGGCCCTATCTTAATTTGTTTGGGTTTGGGTATTTCTACCTTAGCCAAACACCCCCCACACTTTGAGGTACTTGTAAGAAGGCTTTTGACCTTTCCAAAGTTCGTACGGAGTCTCACTCCTACTTTTGTGGGGAATCTTGTTAAGGATATAGTTGGCTGAGAGGATCGCCTCCCCCCACAAATTCTGCGGTAATCCAGAATTTAACAACATCGCATTCATCATTTCTTTGAGAGTGCGATTCTTGCGTTCAGCAACGCCATTGGATTGAGGTGAGTATGGTGCCGTTGTTTGATGAATAATTCCAGAGTCGGTACAGAATTCATCAAACGGCGCTCCGTATTCTCCACCTCTATCACTTCGGATAGATTTTATCCTTTTCTCAAGTTGATTTTCAACTTCAGTTTTGTAATGTGTAAACGCTCCAAGCGCTTCGTCTTTACTTCTTAGTAAATACACATAACAATACTTTGTACAGTCATCTATGAATGTAATGAAATACTTTTTCCCACCTCTAGTTTGCACAAACTTCAAATCACAGATATCACTGTGAATAAGTTCTAGAGGTGCGGTGTTTCTTTCCACTGAAGGAAATGGTTGTTTGACTAGCTTTCCCTCAACACAAATTTCACATTTATGTTCATTTTCAACTTTAAAAGTTGGTAATAAATTCAAGTTGACCAATCTTCGAATAGTATTATAATTGACATGTCCTAGTCTAACATGCCACAAATTAGAATACTCAAGCAAATAAACAGAATTCTCAATCCTTTTATTTCCACCGTTTTCAATTACAAGAGAGCGAATTACATTCATTACATTCATTTTGAAAAGGCCCTGCTCAAGGTAACCTTTTCCTACATAAATTCCTCTCTTAGTCAAAGAAAACCTATCAGCTTCGAAGACAATCTTGAACCCATTCTTGACCAAAGCTAATTCGGATACCAAATTCTTTCGAATCTTCGGAACATGAAGAACTTCAGTTAATGTCAGTTCTTTGCCTGAAGTCATCTTCAGCACAACTTTCCCCATTCCAACCACTGGTGAAGTGGCTGAATTTTCCATAAACAATCTTCGTCCTTCAGTTGGGGAATAGGAGAAGAAAGCATCTCTGTCGGAACAGATGTGGCGAGTAGCCCCAGTGTCTATGAACCACTCCCTCGAGTTGTCCACCATATTGGCTTCGAACACGACTGCAATCAGATCAAGATTAGTTAGATCGATTGGCACCTGTTTATTTGACAGGACGTCAATTATCTCGTTGATGCCCTGGACATCATCAACAGCTAAGTGCACATGATTTTGCACCTGGTTCGGAACCCTGTTCTGAACCTGATTCTTGCCTTTATACTTGCCAGAACCTTTCTTTCGTGACTGATAATTATTTTTCTTGGGCTCTCTACAGTCTTTAGCCCAATGACCAGTACGGCCGCAATTAAAGCAACCACCGTCAGAGCCGTCACCATGTTTCGGCTTTCCTTTCCCAGCTTGATTTTTCTGGGATTGAAAATTCCCTTGGAACTTTCTTTTCCGGTTAGAACTTTTCGGAACTTCAACGACGTTAGCCATTGGTGGAACAGGAGCCCTTCTGATAGAAGCCCGGTTGTCTTCCTCAATTCTGAGCCTGACAACCAACTCTTCTAAGCTCATCTCCTTTCGTTTATGCCTTAGGTAGTTCTTGAATTCATTCCATGAGGGCGGTAATTTTTCAATCACAGACCCCACTTGAAAATTCTCACTCAAATCCATTCCCTCGGCATGAACTTCATGTATTATAATCTGAAGCTCTTGGACCTGGCTTACGAAGGACTTAGAGTCCATCCTTTTGAAGTCTAAAAACTTTGCGACCATGAACTTTTTCAGTCCAGCGTCCTCAGTTCTATACTTCTTATGTAATGCCTCCCAGAGGTCTTTTGACGATTTCATGGAGTGATAAACACTATAAAGTGAATCATCCAAACCATTGAGCACGTAATTCCTGCAAAGGAAATCACAGTGTTGCCAGGCATCATATGCCGTTCTCATTTGAACATCGTCAGAATCTTCAGGGACAGACGGGGCGTCTTCCCGTAAGAACCTTGCCAGGTTCAAAGTAGTTAGATAAAAAAGCATCTTTTGTTGCCAACGTTTGAAGTCAACACCGCTGAACTTCGTTGGCCTTTCAAGCCTGTGCCGGGATACTCGTATTCACCGGTGGTACAATCGGAGTTAGCCTTTCAGCCCGAGCCTGAATTACCGGAATAACTGGAGTTACAACCGGTGTATTCGGACCAGAGCCTGAACCGGACCTAACCCCTGATCCCGAGGCAAAACCAGCAGAAGGAAGACCAAGACCGAGAGTAGCTCCAGATCCAAGGCCAAAGTCGAGAGCAGCAGCAGTATTTTCATTAGAATCGAAATGAGCCATTTCCAGAATGTTCGAACAAGCACAGAAATTAACAACAAAATAGATATAGCTTTAAGCTTGTTGCAAATCTGTGCACTTTGTAAGAAAATTTCTGAAAATAGTAATACGACGAACAATATGACAATCGAGGCGAGAGATGAACTCTCTATCCTTAAAGCTATATTGTCCCGCCTACGGTGGTACGGGATCGTGCAATTAACTTCCCAAGATATAACGATTATATATTTGTAATTGAACCACTTCAAGAACAAAACCCACGAACTATATTTGCCCAAGAACTCTCAGATTTTTTAATGTATGTAGAATGCTTTGAGAAAATGCAGAATTGTTTTCTGTTTTTGGTGTGGTTTTAACACAACCTGGGAGAGCCTTTTTATAGGAAACCAAAACAGATTGAAAACCAAAATAGAAAGCCAAAATGAATCAGCTGATGAATGTCAAAAGTTTCGGCTCCAAAAGAAACAAAACACTTCAACTTTCGGCTGGCAAATTCGGCTGGAGACAGGTAAGGAAACGTCTGAAATCTTCTGCATGAGAAAGGAACAGGAGACATGCCTTGCTGGTTTCTGGAAGAAAAAACTGGAAATGGGCCTAAATTAATTAGTTAATTTTGGCCAAATGAGAACTGGGCCCAATTAATCAAATTAATTAAACTTTGGCCCAAAAAGATAAGAAGAGGTCCAAAGTCCAACAACCACACATCTCAGCCAAAGCCCAACGACCCGCGACCCGATCCCGGCCCGAGCCCGAGCCCGAGGTCCGAGGTCCGGTCCGGTCCACCAGACCGCCCGAGTGAGGAGCTAAGAAATTGGGCCAAGACACAATTGCATAGCTCTTCCCCCTTCCAAAGTGGATGACCCAAAGGGCCAACCCTTTACCTTTAGGCAAATGTATATAAACTCATACAACTTATGGTTTATATCCAATGTGGGATATACACATTCAAACACCCAACATTAGCAATTAATTTCTCATTCGTTTCAACTCCGAATTGAGAAATTCGAAATGCTAAACTAATCTACTCTCGGAGTAGAATAAAAATATCCAATACTATTTAGTATCCCCGATACTTATGGTGTTCGAATTTCATACGCAAAAGTGGTGTTCACACACTTTTTCATATACCCACAAATGCCAACAAAGGATCCCCAATATCATGGCAGAAGTGGACTCCGAGGTGATGTGCAATCTAGTGACTAAGAAGTGTGTTGAGGAACATCCACTTGGCAACATCATCATGGATTATAGACGTTTATTAAACAAACCTTGGAACATTTCTATTCAACATACAAGGCGTGACGGAAACAAAGGCGCTGATATGCTTGCCGGAATTGCGCATAATCTGAATGAAGGCATCCACTTTTGGGATGAACCTCCGATTGAATGTTTTGAAATCTTGCAAGCCGAGATGTAAAACTTAGGCTTGGCTCATGTAACCAAAGAAAAAATAAAAAAATCAATTAACCAGATGGAGATGGGAATCTTCCTCAAGTTAACAAATCAAACATGGTTTCTGTATGAGCAAGTTCAAGTATATAATCTTGAATGATCAATCCTTTCACATTATCTTACGGAATCATTCAAATATACTAAACTACAAATGCAAATGTTTCAAGTAATTAATAAGAAATTTTGGAGTACATCAAATGGTACTAATAGTGCCACAAAACTCTCCAAAAAGAATGAATTTCTTGGGGTTGAATCTTTTTTTTTAATGAAACGGTTACACAATTACATCGGATATCGAATCAACATAGTTAATAAGCATTTTTTTATTACAAACTAAAAACAAAAAACAACTATATAAGTAGATAAATAACTCATACATCAGGTGGGATTAAACTCATAACCTCTAAGTTATGAAGCCTCAGTTTTACCACTGAGCTAAGATATCATCTTTATTTCCCAAGAATTCTAGTTCCAATTCCTATTTGATGATAATTAAAAGCACACCAAGTATTATCTCTTCAAGAACTCTCACTTATTTCACTAAATATATTGGAAAAAGAATCCTTAGAAGAAAAATCACAATATTGAATGTATCTGAATAATGACCTAACAAATCTATTTTATATGACTAAGAATTTTTTCCGGATCTATTTCCCTTATTTCAAATTAATAGGACTTTAATATAAGCCATTCAGGGATGGGCTCTCTTCGAAACGTACAAAGTACAAACAACGGGCCTTTCACGCATGATGGCCGAATTTAACCCATAAATAAACTCTTCAAGAGTGAGCTCACCAAGTAGCCGGGCTAGAACCAAAGTTAAATTTTTGTGGGCTGAGCTCTTTTCGGGCTAAGAATATCAAATCTCTTATGAGGACGTATAAGAGGAAATAAGCTGAACCCATTTTCTTTTTCTTTTTTTCTATAAGAAAGATGGATACTTCATAAGATACTCCAAGCTGAATCCTTTAAGACCTCATAAGAAATTACAGGAGTGTATGCTCAGCCACATAAAGATAAAAAAGAGGAACTGTGGTCGATGTTAGATAGCTTTTACCCAAATCAATCGACCGTGGCTCCTTACAGGAGACTTTAATGATTTTGCTACAATTTCGGAGAAAAGAGGAGGTAGAGTACCTTGTCGGAATTGGTGTAATAATTCTTTGGAGTCCTTAGATCGGTGTAACATTATGGACCTCGGCTTTCAAGGACCCAAATTTACATGGACTAGCAAGGGGCCGGGTGGCGCTCGCGTTTGGGAACGGCTAGATAGATCACTTGCCAACTTGGAATGGAGGTTGCTTTTCCGGAAGCGAATGTTTTTCATCTTCCTCGGACTAGATCAGATCATCATCTAATTCTTACCGTTTGTCATGGTATTATTTCTCAACCCTCTAGTAAACTATTTCGATTTGAACTTGCATGGACCACTCACCCTACTTGTGCACATGTCGTTGCCAATACTTGGAACACTAACACACACGTTTTAGAAGCCCTCTCTGGCTTGCCAAAGGACATGAAAGTGTGGAATAAAAAGGAATTTGGTAATATTTTTC
>WHWC01000124.1:0-47204 GCA_019426215.1 Buddleja alternifolia | reverse complement strand
AAAATGGCATTTTCTTCTTTATCTTATCATTCTATGAGATTAGATAAAGTCCCCTAGATCACTCTTAAGCTATGAGATGTGTTTGGTATCGGGCATGCCAATCATGGAATACGTCTCTATGGTTGTGGTCTTAAAAATGTTCCAAGTCATAGAATCATTGAGATAGGGATATCAATGACTCGTAAAGACTTGAACGTACACTCTTGGAGAGTGTATCCTATTCCATGGATACTGATACGGTGTACATCAGTGCATGTATGTGGGTTCTCGTTGGGATCGAGTAAACTGAACAACCCCGCCGAGATTCCATATTGGAGTCAATGTCGAATTTGGAATCTCCTCGGTTACGTAGGCATAAGATTGGTCCTCACGACTTGAGGCACCATTGGTCGTCTCGTGCATCGCCCACTGTACTTAGATTTGTCACACGATTCCAGGTGAGTCATAAAGTGGGGCATATTGGGTCCAGTCTGGTTATGTACGGAGGCGCTGAGTGCCAGAAAGAATCTGTCACTGATCATTAGCATCGGCGCATATCCTATGTATTTTCACAGTGTATTGAACATGGGAACATCCGGCCGGAGTAGTATCAATAAGGATGAGCAATGTTTCCTCGCTTGATTGATAAATTGGTCAATGTCACTTAGATCGATATACATAGAATCGAGTTACTGGGATTTCGACTGACATCCAAGTCTTAGATTCGATCGGAATATTTGATTGAAGGATTTTACTTATGCGAAAATCGTAATGCGGAAAGGTCACCTAATAATCATTCATGGCTAGGTCTTCTTGGCGCGTGGCTAGTACTAACCTTGATTTGTAGGAACCATGAATTAATCGGTAATTAATTCTTGGTCGGATTAAAATACTTGGAGTAATTAAATCTAGCAATGAAAATTGCAAAGGCACAACGGGGTTGTGTTCCTACTACTAGTACATGAACGAACCTACAATGGGGTTACACACTTACTCAAGAAAGTTCAATTGCTATGTGAATATTAATCCGGCTTAGGATTAAAGTAATGAGATTAATTAATTAAGTGGAAGACATTTTAATTAGTAGGCTTGGGAAAATAATTTTTCTATTAATTAATCTTGGAGATTAATCATTAACGGATATTATTATTATCCGGGAATATATTTAAGCTACTAATTTTACTATTAATTAATCATGAAGATTATTTAATTAACAAGTCTTGGAAGACTTGGGAGTCATTTTAATTAAGTTGGACTTAATTAAATGAAGTCACAAGAGTGAAATTCAAAGCTAGTCAAAGTTTGACTTGTAATGTTTTTTAAATGAAGAAGAAAATGAAAAATATTCTCTTACACATGTGGTGGTAGTTGAGAATGGAATGGTAGGTGAGAATGAGGTGGTAGGTGAAGAAAAACAAGTCTTCTACTCAACCTAACACCATATGGCCGAAATTGGTGGCTATAAAGGAGGTGTTCTTACTCTCATTTTAAACTGATGAAAATTTAAAAAGAAAAAAACTTAGAGCTTAGTTCTTCATCTCCAAATTTTTCTAGCTTCTCTTTTGTGATTCTTGAAGACTTTCTTCTATAGAACTTGATATATGTTATTTTTACACAAGTTTTACCCCTTTTATCAACTTAATTTTGATTGTTTCTTTAATAATTTGATCACATATGATGCTTTGAACCCGATTTGCTTTGACTTTTCAGATTGGGTTAACAGCCGGAGGAAAGAGCAAGAACCGAAGGCAAAATGAAACAATTTTTGGAATTTTTCAAGGCAACGCCGCGGCGTTCAACAAGCGAACGCCGCGGCGTTCACAAGCAGTAGCCAACGCCGCGGCGTTCGAGGCGGCAGTGTTGGCCTATAAATACCTCTTTTAGCCATTTTTTACCCTAACTCACCTTGGATATCAGCAACCACACGAAAATAGAGAGAGGGAGGGCTTAGAAGAGAAGATTAAAGGTCAAAACATGGAGAATTCAACAAGGAATCCACATCTCTACAAGAATTAGGGAGTTTTTACATATTTATTTCTTGAATTTGTTCAAATCTCCTATGACTTGTATGAATTATATTTGCACTTTTGACATGAATATGAGCTAAACTTGTTTGATTGAGGCCATGGATAGGCCGTTTATGTTATTTTAATTGTTGATTTGTTGGTGTTTATTGGATTAATTTTGGTTTTAGCTATGTATTCAATATTTGATCTCAATGCTACATTTGCTTGATCACCAAGTGTTTGATAAAATGCCTAGGTTAGAGATCGAGAGATAATAACCTAGGGAAGATATAAACATTGAATACCCTATAGTTAAACCGACTAGAGATAGACTCGGTTTCTTTAGGTGGCTTTCCATTCACGTGGGGAATTCCTAGACTTTAAATGCATCCTCGTTAATCGGGTTTTCATATAGAGATATATAGGAAATCGTTACCAAGGGTAGGGTTGCTATGCCAAGAGATTAGGTAGTACGTGCGTTAGGGAATTTCGCCTTAGCTAAATCAATCTAATAATCCAATAGAACCTAAATCACAATCGAAATGCATAATTGGTTAAACCATGTGCCTTGATCGTTTTTCTCTATTGTTTCCTCCCTTTATTTGGTGTGACGTTGCCTTAGTTTATTTTCTAGTATTTATTAATTAGTTAATCAACCTTTCTATCGACCGATTTAACTTAGAATTGAGTAATATAGTAGTCTTGGTACTTAGATTATAGTTGTCCCTGCGGATACGATAACCCCGGACTTAGAAATCCGCTTTACTACTTACGCGACCTAGTTCTCTTGCTAGGATTTTGTGTGTCAAGTTTTTGGCGCCGTTGCCGGGGACAACTATTTTTATCTAATATTGAGATTCCCTTATTCTTTCTGAGCTTAGATCATTTCTTTTATTATTAATTTGTGTGTCCTTCTTTGTGCAAGGTTTGATCTCGGTTAGTGCATGACCCGTACTAGTCGACTGGGACTAGCGGAGTTGGACCCTGAAATTGAACGAACGTTTACTCGAGGGGTAAGACTACAAAGAGAGGCTCAACGTTATCAAGCTACAATGGATCCAAATCTGAATCCTCCTCCTATTCACATAGATCCCGCTATCTTAGAAGAAGCGGTTCGTCGGGAGCTTGCAAATCTTCGTGTTCATCAAAACCAACCAGAGGCGCCTCCGCAACGCCCTTTGAGGGATTATATGATGCCAAACATCCAAGGAGCCGCAGGGCCAATCGTTTTACCACAGGTAGAGGCTAACACTTTTCAAATCCTGTCGGGGTATATCCAAATGATAGGAAACCAGGTTCAATTCTCCGGTTTACAACATGATGATCCTCACGCTCATATAGCCACATTCTCGGAGATTATCCATACTTTCAAGAACAATGGAGTCACCAACGACGCCATACGCTTACGGTTATTTCCATTCTCTCTTAAAGACAAGGCTAAACAGTGGTTCAACTCTTTGCCAACCGCCTCTATCCGTACTTGGGAACAAATGGTGGATAAATTTTTGTCTAAGTATTTTCCACCGGGTAAGACGGCCGCAATGAAAAATGAAATCACCAGCTTTCGTCAATATGAGGGGGAATCACTTTATGAGGCATGGGAGCATTTTAAGGAACTTTTGAGGAAATGCCCACACCATGGGTTAGCCGTGCCCACACTTGTTCAAACTTTCTATTTGGGTTTGGACCGAATCTCCGTACGAATTTAGATGCCGCCGCGGGAGGTACTATCATGAACAAATCACCTGAGGAAGCTTGGGCATTAATTGAGCTCATGGCCGAGAACAACTATCAATGGCCAACCGAACGAATCACGTTGGCCAAGAAGCCCGCCGGATTGTATGAAATTGGGAATAGCTCCAAAGTAGCTGTTCAATTGGAGGCCCTAAACAAAAGATTGGATTCCTTCGGACTCATGCAAGGTACGGTAAATCAAGTTAAATCTACTTGTGAAAATTGTGGAGGTGATCACACAAACTTTGAGTGCTTACAAGGAGATGTGTGTGGGACATCTAAC
Source organism: Buddleja alternifolia (assembly GCA_019426215.1). NCBI lineage: Eukaryota > Viridiplantae > Streptophyta > Magnoliopsida > Lamiales > Scrophulariaceae > Buddleja > Buddleja alternifolia. The sequence continues at coordinate 43,202 of WHWC01000124.1, read as the reverse complement.
TCGGTTGAAAGTGCTAACTTCATGGGAAATGCAAGTCGTCAACAGAATAATCCCTACTCGAATTCTTTTAATCCGGGATGGAGGAATCATCCAAATTTCTCATGGAGCCAAAATTCGAATATGGCGAAACCACAACCACCAAGTTTTCAGCAAAACCAAGGAGGTTTCCAACAACCTCCATTTCAAAGGCAAGAGGGGCTCCAACAACCACAACAAAGCGAGAAAAAGAATAATATGGAAGATGGGTGGCAAAAGTTCATGATGGAGGCAACACAAAAGTTTCAATATCAAGAAATGATGTCCAAGAAACAAGAAGCAATCTTAAAAAATCAAGAAATTGCACTAAAAAACTTAGAAAATCAAATTGGGCAAATTGCCAACATGCTTTCCGGACGAACCCAAGGCACGTTACCAAGTGATACCGAGAAAAATCCAAAGGAACAAGTTCAAGCAGTTTCACTTCGTAGCGGAAAGAACCTCGTTGATCCAAAATTGGGAGAGAAAATGGATGATACACCAGAACATTTGGATAAAACTAAGGCAACATCTAACTCCGGAAAGAACACCGAGACCTCATCCCCTGTTTCGGGACATTCCTCTACCGAACCCTCCGTGCCCAAACCAAGACCTCCATTTCCACTTGCATTACAAAAAGGAAAGTTAGATAAGCAATTTGCCAAGTTTCTTGATATATTTAAACAATTGCGTATTAACATTCCTCTTGTAGATGCTTTGTTGCAAATGCCGAGTTACGCTAAACATCTCAAGGATATCCTTTCTAACAAGAGAAAGTTGGAGGAACATGAAACTGTAGCCCTTACTGCAGAATGCTCGGCTATATTGCAAAACCGGATACCTCAAAAGCTTAAGGATCCCGGAAGCTTTAAAATTCCTTGCACTATCGGTTCCATTTCTTTTTCTAAAGTTTTGTGTGATTCTGGTGCCAGTATTAATTTGTTGCCTTTGTCACTTTTTAGGAAATTAGGACTTGGCGAGCCCAAGCCTACCACTATTTCATTGCAACTCGCTGATAGGTCCATCAAGTACCCACGAGGAATAGTGGAAGATGTTTTAGTGAAAGTCGAAAAATTCATATTCCCGGTGGACTTTGTAGTTCTAGATATGGAGGAGGATGTCGAGCTACCACTCATTCTTGGTCGACCATTCCTCGCCACCGGACGAGCATTAATTGATATTGCCAATGGTCAATTAACTCTTAGAGTGGGAGATGAGCAAGTGACAATAAATGTGTATCATGCTATGCGAACACCATCTAATGATTCTACTTGTTTCCACATTGATGCATTTGATACCTTAATTTCTGAACATTTTCAGGGAAATCAATACGAAGATCAAGTGGAGGCATGTCTTGTGAATCCCATGGATGAGACAATGGAAAACAATAACTTGAGGGACGCTGTTGCTTTTCTCGAGGCAAATCCACCTTACAAACGAAGTTTTCGACCTCGTTTCGAAGTTCTGGATAGACCAATCACTTCATTACCAAAGCCCTCAATTGAAGAACCGCCACCTCTTGAGCTTAAAACTCTTCCTTCTCATCTCAAATATGCTTACTTACAAGATTCAGAATTTTTACCTGTTATAATCTCTTCATCTTTGACAGACATTATGGAGGAGAAGCTGCTTACGGTGTTGAAAGCCCATAAAAAGGCTTTTGGATGGTAAATAGCTGATATTAAAGGGATTTGTCCCACGGTATGTATGCATAAGATCCTCATGGAGGATGAATATAAGCCCACCATTCAACCGCAAAGACGACTCAATCCAATGATGCAAGAAGTTGTTAAAAAGGAGGAAGTTAAGCTACTAGATGCAGGTATTATCTATCCTATCTCCGATAGCAATTGGGTGAGTCCAACTCAATTGGTCCCGAAGAAAGGAGGTATGACTGTTATTACCAATGCTAACAATGAATTAATTCCCACACGAACAGTTACCGGGTGGCGAGTATGCATTGATTATCGAAAATTAAATGAGGCCACCCGGAAAGACCACTTTCCCCTTCCCTTCATTGATCAAATGCTTGAGAGGTTAGCCGGGCATGAGTTTTATTGCTTCCTAGATGGCTACTCTGGCTATAATCAAATTGCCATCACACCTGAGGATCAAGAGAAAACCACTTTCACTTGTCCTTATGGCACATTTGCTTATAGGCGGATGCCATTTGGCCTATGTAATGCCCCTGCCACCTTTCAACGATGTATGATGGCTATTTTTCATGACATGGTCGAGGATTCCCTCGAAATTTTTATGGATGATTTTTCAGTTTTTGGAACTTCTTTCGATACATGTCTTAACCATTTAACACGTGTTCTAAAACGATGTGAAGAAACTAATCTTGTGTTAAATTGGGAAAAGTGTCATTTTATGGTTCAAGAAGGAATTGTGCTTGGCCACAAAATCTCTCACAAGGGGATTGAAGTGGGTAAAGCTAAAGTTGAGGTCATTGAAAAGCTTCCCCCATGACACGTGAAATCCTAGCAAGTATACTAGGTCATGCAATGTAATAAAGTGGGCTATTTAGCCCGGGGTATATCGTCTCCACAGGGACAATTGGATTCAATGCTCGTAATTGCTATATTATCTAATTCTAAGCTAAATCAATATATAAGATGATAGTTGGTTATACTATGAAAATAACTAAAGACAACTAAAATGATTATCAAGGTAATAAATCAATTGGGAAGAGGTGATTGGGTTATGATCCTACTATGTTCTATTCTATGTTCATGAACTCTCAATTATCCGGATTTTTAGAACACTCTTGTTATGGCGAAATCCCCTAATATATTTGTTATTCAATCTCTTGAAATAACAAGCCTATACTAGTTAACAACTTCCTATATCTCTATAGTGAAGATTGAATTAACTAACATGCATTTATGTTCAAAGAAATTCCTTGTTTACGAAGATCCTACATTCAATCGGGTCATCTTATCACAAAAAGCCACACAACGCAATCGATTCTATCTCTAGTCAATTGTTACGTTATGATGTTTGATTTTTCGATCTCCCTTTATCTATCTCCTCTCGGTCTCAAGACAAAGTATTACATCAACCACATGGTGATCATTCATGTGAAAGCATTAAGCATAAAATCAAACATGTAACAAGAATGTAATAAATCCGGAAATTAATCATTCAATAAACACAAAACATCACAAAGTATTCACATAACCCAACCACAAAGATGTTTAGCTCATACTTACAATAGCAAATGATTCAACAATTCTATAAGACATAGTTAAATAACTAATCAAAGAGAAAGAGTTGAATTACTCCCTATTACAAGATGTGAATCCAAGCTTTGATGATGAAAAATGGCTCCTCAAGCTTCCTTGGGTCTTCCTATGGCTTCCCTATGTGTTTTTAGAGCAAGTGTGTGTTTTTTTCAAGAGAAAAGTGTGTTATAAAGGAGGAAAACGGCGGACTTAAATTTAGGGCTTCGGGAGAATTGGACCGCGGCACACATTCATAGCCGACCGTGGTCCGGATTTCAAGTAGTGCCGCGGCACAGCGCCGCGGTCCAATTGGAAGGTTTGCCGCGGTTTGAGCCGAGGTCTAAACAGGGGCCGAAGGGTCTTTCATCAGAGGGCCGCGGCGTTGTGCCGCGGTTTCTTGGCGCCGAAGGCCGCGGTTCAGTGCCGCGGTCTTATCCGGATTTCTGATTGCATTGCACCGCAACCGCGGTCTTTGCACTGGGTCCAGTGCCGCGATCCTGTGCCGCGGTCCAGAATTTCAGATTCAAATTTCTCTTTGCTTTTCCGTCTCTTGTTCGGCCTTCTTACTCAAAAATTGATCTCTTTGACTAAAATCCCTACACACATGAAAATTAAACAAATCAAAGCACAATGCGGGGTATTCATTACTAAATTGTGACGAAAACACCTAAATCAAAGGGGTAAAAACTTGTAAAATGTGAACTTATCAACTACCCCCCAACTAGGTTTTGATCGTCTCGATCAATAAATGGTGAACAAATACTCATAAGTTCAGATTTTTTTTTTTTTTTTGCTGCGATTCGGGATCGTTTAAGGGTTTAATGTTTTAGAACCAAGCACGCACATGAGGTTCAATTTTTACGCTTCCCACAAAAGAGGTGAGTGTTACTCCCTCAAAAATAGTCATGATAAGTTATACGTTTCCTAGAGCATTCAACAATTTGAAAACCTCTAAAACATCTTGAATTCCATCTCTTAATTATGAACTTCATATCTATAATTTTTATGTCAAAAGCACATTTTTAGAACATGATTATGCAAACTCATTAGATAATAAGAACATTGAAACTTCCAAAATTTTGTTAACTTGTCGGTGTGTATGAAATGTGAAAGTCAAGATCAAAAGGTCTTTTTGGCTTGTAACGTAAGGCTGGGTAATGGCTTGGACGGGAATATATGGATAAAGTGACTAAACTCAAGAAAGCATACAACTCAATATCATCGAGCTAAACACTCACTTATCAACCGAATAAATCCCCACATCTCGCCACTTATAGCTTTTTGATTTCTTTTCCCCTTGAACTCAAAACCCCAAAACTTGTTTCTTTTGATGCTAGGGGTGGAAAAATGATTCTCAAACCAGATAAATCACATTGAAGCTCAGTTCATAGCCCAGTCGAGAGAGAGCTCACATAATATATTTTTCGGTAACTTCCAATCTCTCGAATCTTTATCCAACTTACAACATTTCTTTTTCCTCTCTTTATTTCACATAAACTCAAAACCTCAAAATTTCTCAAAATCATCAAGAACAAACACACCTTTTAACCCATTAATCCATGAGATTCAACACCCAAAACAAAGCGTAAACCCAAATTAAAGCCAAATGATATGAAGTTATATGCTTTCTTACTTGGGTAATAGACTTTTTTTTTTTTTTTTTTTAGGCTAAAGGGTGGTTAGTGTGGCTTACGAAAGAAAGCGAATGGTGGTTTTTAGTGTGCTTAGCACACTCCATTCTTATCAATATAGCTCAAAATAAGGTCTAGAGATTATGTAGTATCGTGAAGGCCAATTGGAAGGTTAAAGAAAATGAAAAATGGCCTAAATCATTTCATGACCTCACACACTCAACACACACTTCAAAATTGACAAAATTGAAAGTTCAATGCTTTAAATCCTCAACAATTCACATAAGCATGGCTAAAAGGGTTTTCACACAAAAAAATTACGGCAACTGATTTCTTCTAAGATGAAGTAAAGATATTCAAACGAATCATGCTCCAAGCAAAAGTATAACAAATCATGAACATAAAATCAATGATTATCCCGTTTTTCTAATCCCAAATCAAGCCTGAATCTTAACAAATGAGCACAAATTTCACCAATTAGCCACATCACAGAAAAAATACGGGACGTCTAAACCAGAAAAAATACGGGACGTCTAAACCCACCCCCCAACTAATCTTGCACATTGCCCCCAATGAGCGGACATATAGATGCAAAGAAAAAGAAAGAAAGAAAGACGTCCCTGAGTGTGGAAGGTAAGTGATGTCCAAAAAGCGAAAGAGCAACAAGGTGTAGAGTCGGAAACTAAAAGCGAGCCATCTGTTGAGTTAGAGAAAAGACAAGAAAAGACAAGAAGCATCATCAAAACACTAAGGTCACACATAATGAGAAAAGCATAAACACCACAACCAGAAAACGACAATAAATGTGAAAATCCAACAATACAACCGTTCAAAAGGAAGAAAAGAAAAGACAATAAAATGTCTAAGGGGATGTGGGCATAGCGTCATCCGGAGCGTCGGAAGGTGGGGAGTCCCAGGCAGGGGGTGAAAGTGGGGTACTGGGGCCGGAGTGGAGATTCTCGAAACTGCGTATCTGATAGTCCCATAGACGCTTTTGGCGCCTCTCAGTTCGGTCCAACTGTGTAGTGATCCCGTGAAATGCTGTCATCATCGTCTCAAAACCCTGATGCATATCCATCCGTAAAGCATGTATCTGAGCATCGAGGTGTTCATACCTCGTAGTCTGAGAACGTGGGGCTGGGGGAGGGACCGCGGGAGCCGGCATATCAGGATGTACATCAGCATCACCGGCATCCGCATAAAGTGGTGGAAGCGGTGCAGCAATGCTGGTATCATCAAGATCTCCCATAGGCCGTGTCGTGGCCTCAGAAGAGTGAATAGGGACACCCGCTCGTATAGCTAAGGCAGTGATCAAATGAGGGTGTGCCAGATTCTGTGTAGTGCTCTTCTGAATCGATTCCAACAGGGAATTTTTTAATATGCGGCCTACCTCAATGCTGCAGCCACTCATAATGGCATAAAGAAGAGTTGCTCGGCTCTTTAGCACCATACTGACCGATGTGGTGGGAAGAAAACGGGCCGTAATGAAAAGATACCATAGCTTGGCCTGGGGCAGAAGGCAGCTGCGGGGAAACTTGACCGGAATGCCCCGGGTCAATATCCAAGTGGACCCGGGGTGGCAAATGTTGTTCATCAATTCCATAGAGTCGGGCTCAAAGTGCAAAAATTCCTCATTGCCAACGTATGGAAGCTCAAAGAGTCGGTTAATGGTTTTTGTATCAAATTTAACCGACACACCCCGCACTTTAACTCTATTCTTCCGTTTGACTCTATCAAAATCGTGAGCATTTGCATAAAACTCACGAACCACCGAGAGGACAGCAGGCTGAGGGGTTTTCACAAAGTTAGTCCACCCACGGTTTTGGATTTGAAAGAGAATTTCCTGATTCCGATCTGTAACATTTATTCCACGCTCGGGAACACAATTCTTAGATAAGAAAATCTCAGAGTAGCGTGTAAATGCTTCTAAGCTCACAAATTTTTTTCTATCATAAAGCGGAACCTCAGACTCTTCGGGCTCTTTTGGTGGTGGAGCCTGAGAAGAGGAGGCTTCATTGGCCCGACGTGTGCTAGAACTCATTGCACTTAATCCCAAAGCAAAGACCGACAACGACCCACAATGCAATACCACCACAAATCAATTTTTCTCCAATCAACACCAAAATATTGTCGTCAACAACAAAACCGAATGCAGATATCCCAACAACCAAACCAATACACAAAATAAGCCGGCAAGGCGCACGAATAAACGGAAGATACAAGAGGGAACGAAAAGTCTTACCCACCGAAAACAATCCCGGAGTTGGCAAAAAGTGCCAACGTGTTGCCAAACAGTCTTGAAATTGTTCGCACCAGCTGAAACAGCCCCTGAAAATCTGGAAAAATTCAAAATCAGCCCTGAACTTGTTGGAAATGTGCAAATGAACCCCTGCAGTGAGTGAAATTGTCAGAATAGCCCCTGAAATTCGGAATGTGATAACCAAACGACCCCTAAACTCTGAAAATGAAAAAGAATCGGCCCTTATTCGGTGGAAATAGCATAAAAATCGAACCCCAATGTGAAATGTAGAAAAAATTTCGCCCAAAGCATGAACCCTAGGAGAAATCACTCAAATCTCACCTAAAACCCGAAACTAATCGGTGGGATAGAGAGGAAATATCGAAAATAGGATGGGTCTTGGTGATTTTTATGTTTAGAAGTGAAAGAAGGTCGGATTTTTGGGCTGGGGTGATGAAGAATGCCGCGGTCTGATGTGTTTAAGAAAGGAAAAGTGGTGAAAATGAGTCAGATTTCAGCCCTTAAGTTTCTGATTTTCGCGCCGTGCCGCGGTCCAGTGCCGCGGCACAGATCAAACCGCGGTTCAGGGACGCGGTATGGTGCACTTGGGCACCGGGTAAAGAAAGGGGGGAAGAACCGCGGTATGGCTTGGGAAAAATCACATTAGAGCCGCGGTCCCATGCCGCGGCGCCGAATGTGCGACAGATGGCCGAGTTGGCATGTGTGAGACCGTGGTCTGCTGCTGCGGTTCAAAAAGAGCGAAAGGTTGGGCTCAAAAGTATGGTATTTGAGACCGCGGTCCTGTGCCGCGGTCCAACTGCACCATTTTTTTTTTTTTTTTTAAATAAAAACGCAGCAACCAAAAAGTCAACAAACCCTGAAACAAGAAATCAAAAATAACTCAGCTCATAAAACAAAAGGAAAATCAATGAAAAATTAAGAAAACATGAAAAACGTGGGTTGCCTCCCACGAAGCGCTGGTTTATAGTCATTAGCTTGACGTTTCAAGATGGGGTCACGGGGATGGATCTTGGAGCGGGACGATGTGCTTGTCCTTGCTCCATCCTTGATGAAAATAATGTTTCAACCGGTGCCCATTTACAGTAAAAGTACCTTTTACCTCGTCTTGAATCTCAATAGCCCCGGATGGATAAACCTTTGTGATAGTGAAGGGACCTGACCACTTTGAACGGAGTTTGCCCGGAAAAAGTCGTAGGCGAGAATTAAAGAGAAGTACCACATCGCCAACTTGAAATTCCCGAGGTGTGATCCTTTGATCATGCCATTTCTTTGTTCGTTCTTTGTACAACTTGGCATTCTCATATGCGTCGTGTCGAAATTCGTCAAGCTCATTAAGTTGGAGTAACCTGTTTTTACCTGTTGCTTGCATATCAAAGTTAAGCATTTTAATAGCCCAATATGCTTTATGCTCAAGTTCGACAGGTAAGTGACATGCTTTTCCGAAAACAAGGCGGTAAGGTGACATGCCTATTGGGGTTTTAAACGCGGTTCTATATGCCCAAAGTGCATCATCTAGCTTGAGGGACCAGTCCTTCCTAGAGGAATTAACTGTTTTTTCTAAGATGCGTTTAATTTCCCTATTCGACACTTCTACCTGTCCACTCGTTTGAGGGTGATACGGCGTAGAGACTTTATGTGTGACACCATATTTTGTTAAAAGAGCATCAAATTGTTTGTTCCGAAAATGTGTGCCACCATCGCTAATAATAGCTCGAGGAGTGCCAAAACGAGTAAAAATATGCTTCTTTAAAAATCTTAGCACCACTCGAGCATCATTAGTTTGCAATGCTTCCGCCTCAACCCACTTAGACACGTAATCAACAGCTACAAGTATGTACTTGTGGGAATGAGAATTAGGGAAGGGTCCCATAAAATCAATTCCCCACACATCAAAAAGTTCGCATTCTAGCATATTATTTAAAGGCATCTCATGCTTTCGAGAAATATTGCCAACACGTTGGCATTTATCACATGATGCAACAAAAGCATGGCTGTCTTTAAATAAAGTAGGCCAGAAGAAACCCGATTGTAGCACTTTGAGAGCGGTCTTAGTGGGTCCGAAGTGTCCTCCAATGACACCATCGTGACAGTGGCGCAGGATAGACATTGTTTCCTCGAAGGGAACACACCTCCGGATAATACAATCTGCACAAACTTTAAACAAAAAAGGATCATCCCACAAATAGTGCTTAGCTTCAGATAGGAATTTCTTCCTCTGATGATAGGTAAGATCTGGGGGGAGTTCTCTCGTGACAAGATAATTCGCAATGTCAGCAAACCAGGGGCGGGGTCCATTAACGATAGCATAAAGATGTTCATCAGGGAATTCTTCTAAAATTGGTGTGGCATCTAAAATATCTACCCGAGAATCCTCAATTCTAGAAAGATGGTCCGCAACAACATTTTCTACCCCCTTTTTGTCTCGAATTTCTAGGTCATATTCTTGTAACAACAAAATCCACCTAATCAATCTCGGTTTTGCATCTTTTTTAGAGAGGAGGTATTTAAGAGCTGAATGGTCGGTGTATACAATGACTTTATTCATGACAAGGTATGAGTGGAACTTATCAAAAGCGAATACGACAGCTAGTAATTCTTTTTCAGTAGTTGCATAATTCTGTTGTGCATCATTAAGTGTCTTACTCGCGTAATAAATTGTTCGAAATACCTTATCCTTGCGTTGACCAAGGACTGCACCTACCGCGAAATCACTTGCATCACACATTAGCTCAAATGGGAGACTCCAATCGGGTGCCACTATCACAGGAGCTGTAATTAATTTTTCTCGAAGAGTGTGAAATGCCTGTAAACAAGAAGCGTCAAAATCAAATTGTGCATCTTTCATGAGGAGGTTAGATAGAGGTTTCGAAATATCTGAAAAATTCTTAATAAACCGTCTATAAAACCCGGCATGACCCAAGAAACTTCTCACTCCTTTGACAGATGTGGGAGGGGGAAGCTTCTCAATAACTTCTACTTTAGCGGGATCCACCTCAATACCCTTGTGTGAAATACGATGGCCCAAGACTATGCCTTCTTGTACCATAAAGTGACACTTTTCCCAATTTAAAACAAGGTTAGTATCCTCACATCTCTGTAAAACCAATGATAAATTATGCAAGCAAGCATCAAATGAAGAACCAAAGACAGAGAAGTCATCCATGAATATTTCAATGAAATTTGGAACCATATCATGAAAGATAGCCATCATACAACGCTGAAATGTGGCAGGCGCATTACAAAGGCCAAATGGCATTCGTCTATAAGCAAATGTACCATAAGGACAAGTGAAAGTCGTTTTCTCTTGATCCTCTGGTGAAATAGCAATTTGATTATAACCCGAATAGCCATCTAGAAAACAATAGAACTCATGTCCGGCTAACCTTTCTAGCATTTGGTCAATGAAGGGGAGGGGAAAATGATCTTTTCTAGTAGCATCATTTAATTTCCTATAGTCAATACAAACACGCCAACCTGTCACGGTGCGAGTTGGGATTAACTCGTTTTTCTCATTTGAGATAACGGTTATTCCTCCTTTCTTTGGCACGACTTGGGTTGGGCTTACCCATGCACTATCTGAAATAGGATATATTATACCTGAATCAAGCAATTTAATCACTTCCTTTTTTACTACCTCTTGCATCATTGGATTTAATCTCCTTTGAGGTTGGATTGTGGTCTTGTAATTGTCCTCCATTAAAATTTTATGCATGCAAATAGCTGGACTAATTCCTTTGATGTCTGCGATCTTCCAACCGAATGCCCTTTTGTGAGTCCTCAATACTCGTAATAGTTTTTCTTCCATGCTTCCTGTCAAAGATGAAGAAATAATCACAGGTAAAGTTTCCGAAGTATCGAGGAAAACATATTTCAAATGAGATGGTAAAAGTTTGAGTTCGAGTGTCGGAGGTTCTTCTATTGATGGTTTTGGTGGAGTGGTCAATGGGCGATCTAGAGATTCAAATCTTGGTCGATAACTCCGCTTATGAGGCGGATTGGCCTCAAGGCTAGCCAATGTCTCTTGTAAGTGCTCCAAATCGGTCTCTTTGTCCATAGGACCAATTAAGCAAGTTTTCAATAGGTCATCATCATTATGGAACTGAAAATACTCAACAGAAGCATGATCAATAGTATCAATAGCATAACAAGTAGGGGTAGGGGAAGGATGCCTCATTGCTTGATATACATTAAAAGTAACCTGATCATCCCCTACTCTAAGTATGAGCTTACCATTTGCGACATCAATTAAAGCTTTACCCGTATTCAAGAATGGGCGCCCCAAAATCAGTGGCATCTCGACATCTTCTTCCATGTCCAATACTATAAAATCCACCGGAAAGATGAACTTATCAACTTTGACTAATACGTCTTCTACCATCCCCCTTGGGTACTTAATGGATCGGTCTGCCAATTGGAGAGTGACGGTAGTCGGTTTTGGTTCTCCAAGCCCTAACTTCCTGAAAAGAGAAAAAGGAAGGAGATTAATACTCGCTCCTAGATCGCAAAGAGCTTTAGAAAAAGTAAGGGAACCAATTGTGCAAGGAATCGAAAAACTCCCTGGGTCTTTAAGCTTAGGGGGAAGCTTGTTCTGAAGTATCGCGGAACATTCCTCGGTGAGTGCAACGGTTGCATGTTCTTCAAGCTTGCGTTTGTTCGAAAGAATTTCCTTGAGAAATTTAGCATAGCTTGGCATTTGGAGAATAGCATCTGCAAAAGGAATGTTAATGCGCAATTGTTTAAACATTTCTATAAATTTAAGAAATTGAGCATCAAGTTTCCCCCTTTTTAGTGCTAAAGGAAACGGTGGTCGTGGCTGTACAGGTTCAGGAGCGGTGTGGGATGTAGATTTGCCGTTTTCCGAAACAGGAATCTGCGCCGCGGCATTGGACCGCGGTTCAGTGGTGTGCCGCGGTTCTGTGACGCGGTCGCTTTCTGAAAACTGCTTGTGCGGGACGGCATGCCGCGGTTCGGTGCCGCGGTCCCCTTCTGAAAAATTTGACACTGGAATTTCAGGCCGCGGTTCGGTGCCGCGGTCCCCTTCAGAAAGATTTGACACTGTAATTTCAGACCGCGGTTCGGTGCCGCGGTTCAAGTCGGATTTTTGGAAATTTTCAGCACCAACGTTTTTACCACTTCTCAATGCGATGGCCTGAACCTGTTCTTTCGGGTTTTTCTCGGTGTCACTAGGTAGTGATCCCGGTGTTCTTCCTGAAAGTTGACTAGCCAATTGTCCCAATTGAGTTTGTATGTTGCTCACATTAATTTCAAGGTTGTGACACCGTTCATCATTTCTCCTCATATATTCATCAGTTTTCTTTACAAATTGGAGCATCAATTCTTCAAAACTTTGTTTCTTTTCCTGTGGTTGGAAACCTCCTTGTTTGTGAAATGTGCTAGGTTGAAAACCCCCTTGGCGTTGAAATGGCGGTCTATCACCGTGTGTTTGAAACCCGGGAGGTTGCTTCACCACATTGTTGTTGTTACTCCATGAGAAATTTGGGTGATTTCTCCACCCCGGATTATATTTTTCAGAAAATGGATCGTTTTGTGTCCTATTTGAATTTTGCACATAATTCGCATCTTCAACACATTCGGAATGATAAGATTGACTGCCATGTTGACATTCCGTAATGTGATGATTTCCACCACAATTTTCACACAACGTTTGCACTTGGTTTACCGAGAAATTCATAGCATCCAATTTCTTGTGCAATAGTTCTACTTGATTAGCTAGTGAAGTGGAAGCTTCTACTTCATAAACTCCACTCGCCTTCTTTGGAAGTATTACTCTCTCGGTAGGCCATTGGTAGTTGTTTTCCGACATTCTATCGATCATTTCCCAAGCCGCTTGTGGTGGTAAATTCATGAGTGAACCACCCGCAGCTGCGTCTAGATGAGTGCGAAGGCCGGGTCCAAGGCCTTGATAGAAGATGGTCACTTGAGTCCAAACTGCAAAACCATGGTGAGGGCATTTTCGGAGAAGTTCCTTGAATCTTTCAAGTGCTTCATATAGTGACTCTCCCTCAATTTGTCGAAATCCTTGTATCTCAACTTTGATAGCGGCTGTTTTCCCCGGTGGAAAATACTTACTCAAAAACTTCTCTACCAACTGGTCCCAAGTATGAATGGATGCCGTTGGCAATGAGTCAAGCCAAGCTCTTGCTTTATCCCTCAATGAGAACGGAAAGAGTCTCATTCTAATAGCATCATCGGTCACTCCATTTTGTCGAAATGTGCTCAAATAGCTAAGGAACTTGGTAATGTGAGCATGTGGTGACTCATCCACCGTACCCCGATATTGTTCATTGGAAATGAGTTGAAGAATAGCCGGTGATATTGTAAAATTGTTTGCTTCTACCGTGGGTAGTACGATAGCACCAGCGGCTCCATGAACAGTGGGTTGCATATAATCACGTAAAGGACGGGGAGCTTGCTCTTGTCTTTGTGCTAATGTGGCAGCAACAGCGGCTTGAATCAAGGCTTGAATTCCCGGGTCCTCTAAATTAACGGGATTGTTCCCTTCCATTGCCTCAAATTTATTCTCGTTTTGGCTTTGTGCTCGTCTTCTTCTATTGAAAGTGCGCTCGATCTCGGAATCAAAATCTTCAAGGTCTCCTTGAGATGTGCGGGTCATGCACTACTCAAAGAGGTCAACCTAACAATAGAATCAAAAGAACCAAAATTAAAACGTAAAAATAACAAACCAAAATGCAAAAACAGCAACTTTTATTACAAAAACAGCAACTTTTATTACAAAAACAGCAACTTTTATCACAAAAACAGCAACTTAAGGTGTAAAAACAGCAAACCATAACACAAAAACAGCAACTTTAAACACAAAAACAGCAACTTTAAAATGCAAAAATAGCAAAAATAAAATAAAACAACTTAGTCTTAGAGAAGATAAGTGAATTACAATATCAAATAACGCAATTGTCCCCGGCAACGGCGCCAAAAACTTGACACGTGAAATCCTAGCAAGTATACTAGGTCGTGCAATGTAATAAAGTGGGCTATTTAGCCCGGGGTATATCGTCTCCACAGGGACAATTGGATTCAATGCTCGTAATTGCTATATTATCTAATTCTAAGCTAAATCAATATATAAGATGATAGTTGGTTATACTATGAAAATAACTAAAGACAACTAAAATGATTATCAAGGTAATAAATCAATTGGGAAGAGGTGATTGGGTTATGATCCTACTATGTTCTATTCTATGTTCATGAACTCTCAATTATCCGGATTTTTAGAACACTCTTGTTATGGCGAAATCCCCTAATATATTTGTTATTCAATCTCTTGAAATAACAAGCCTATACTAGTTAACAACTTCCTATATCTCTATAGTGAAGATTGAATTAACTAACATGCATTTATGTTCAAAGAAATTCCTTGTTTACGAAGATCCTACATTCAATCGGGTCATCTTATCACAAAAAGCCACACAACGCAATCGATTCTATCTCTAGTCAATTGTTACGTTATGATGTTTGATTTTTCGATCTCCCTTTATCTATCTCCTCTCGGTCTCAAGACAAAGTATTACATCAACCACATGGTGATCATTCATGTGAAAGCATTAAGCATAAAATCAAACATGTAACAAGAATGTAATAAATCCGGAAATTAATCATTCAATAAACACAAAACATCACAAAGTATTCACATAACCCAACCACAAAGATGTTTAGCTCATACTTACAATAGCAAATGATTCAACAATTCTATAAGACATAGTTAAATAACTAATCAAAGAGAAAGAGTTGAATTACTCCCTATTACAAGATGTGAATCCAAGCTTTGATGATGAAAAATGGCTCCTCAAGCTTCCTTGGGTCTTCCTATGGCTTCCCTATGTGTTTTTAGAGCAAGTGTGTGTTTTTTTCAAGAGAAAAGTGTGTTATAAAGGAGGAAAACGGCGGACTTAAATTTAGGGCTTCGGGAGAATTGGACCGCGGCACACATTCATAGCCGACCGTGGTCCGGATTTCAAGTAGTGCCGCGGCACAGCGCCGCGGTCCAATTGGAAGGTTTGCCGCGGTTTGAGCCGAGGTCTAAACAGGGGCCGAAGGGTCTTTCATCAGAGGGCCGCGGCGTTGTGCCGCGGTTTCTTGGCGCCGAAGGCCGCGGTTCAGTGCCGCGGTCTTATCCGGATTTCTGATTGCATTGCACCGCAACCGCGGTCTTTGCACTGGGTCCAGTGCCGCGGTCCTATGCCGCGGTCCAGAATTTCAGATTCAAATTTCTCTTTGCTTTTCCGTCTCTTGTTCGGCCTTCTTACTCAAAAATTGATCTCTTTGACTAAAATCCCTACACACATGAAAATTAAACAAATCAAAGCACAATGCGGGGTATTCATTACTAAATTGTGACGAAAACACCTAAATCAAAGGGGTAAAAACTTGTAAAATGTGAACTTATCACCCCACCCTCTTCGGTGAAAGCCGTCAGGAGCTTTCTTGGTCATGCAGGATTTTACAGGCGTTTCATTTTAGACTTTTCGAAAATTGCTAAACCATTATCTAATTTGTTGGTAAAAGATACACCGTTTAACTTTGATGATAAGTGTTTACAGGCTTTTCACACGCTCAAGGAAAAATTAATTTCAGCGCCCATCATGGCACCTCCAGATTGGAACCTCCCATTTGAGCTTATGTGTGATGCTAGTGATTCAGCAGTTGGAGCTGTACTCGGACAAAGGAAAGATAAGGTATTCTACACCATTTATTATGCGAGTCGAACTTTAAATGATGCTCAGTTAAATTATGCCACGACGGAAAAGGAATTGCTAGCTATAGTTTTTGCATTTGATAAGTTTCATTCATATCTTGTCTTGAACAAAGTCATTGTTTACACTGATCACTCTGCACTTAAGTATCTACTTGCAAAGAAGGATGCCAAACCTCGCCTTATTAGATGGATTCTTCTTCTCCAAGAATTTGATCTAGAAATTAGGGATAAAAAGGGAGTTGAGAATGTGGTAGCTGACCATTTGTCTAGGATAGAAGCTCCTGTCTCCGATTCAATCATTGAAAAACCAATTGGGGAAGAGTTTCCGGATGAACAATTGTATACGGTGATTCATGGTGTTTTCCCCTGGTATGCTGATTTTGTAAATTATGTTGTCATGGGTGCACTTCCCCCTAATCTCACTTTTTATCAAAAGAAGAAATTTTTATCTGATGTCAAGCATTATTTTTGGGAAGAGCCATTTTTGTTTAAGAATTGTGCAGATGGCATTATCAGGCGTTGTGTCCCGGCAGAAGAAATGACATCTATTATGAGCCATTGCCATGATGGCAAGGTAGGTGGCCACTTTGGGCCTACTAAGACCGCCTCAAAAGTTCTCTAATCAGGTTTTTTCTGGCCCTCCCTATTTAAAGATGTGCATGCGTATGTATCTTCTTGTGATCAATGCCAAAGAACAGGGAATATTTCGAGGAAACATGAAATGCCGTTAAACAACATACTAGAATGCGAACTTTTTGATGTTTGGGGCATTGACTTTATGGGACCATTCCCTAGCTCATGCTCCAATAAGTACATTCTAGTAGCGGTTGATTATGTGTCTAAATGGGTCGAAGCGGAGGCTTTACGTACGAATGATTCAAGGGTGGTAGTTAAATTTTTAAAAAAACACATTTTCACGCGATTCGGTACCCCTCGAGCCATTATAAGTGATGGTGGCACTCATTTTTGCAACAAACAGTTTGATAATCTTTTGCAAAAATATGGTGTCACACATAAGATTTCCTCACCGTACCACCCTCAAACGAGTGGTCAAGTTCAAGTGTCCAATCGGGAACTTAAACGCATCCTTGAGAAAATGGTAAATTCATCTCGAAAAGATTGGTCTCTTAAGTTAGATGATGCCCTGTGGGCATATCGAACTGCGTTTAAGACACCTATTGGCATGTCACCTTACCGACTCGTTTTTGGGAAAGCTTGCCACCTACCCGTTGAGCTAGAGCATAGGGCATTTTGGGCAATTAAATTGCTTAATTTTGATTTGCAAGATGTTGGCAAACACAGGTTGTTGCAATTGAACGAGCTGGATGAGTTCCGACAGGAGGCCTATGAAAACGCAAAAATCTACAAGGAACGAACAAAACGCTGGCACGACAAGTGCATCACACCGAGGAAGTTTACCGAGGCAGAACAGGTCCTTTTATTCAATTCCCGCCTCCGACTTTTTCCCGGTAAACTACGCTCTAAATGGTCAGGACCTTTCACTGTCATGAAAGTTTACCCCTCTGGTGCGGTTGAAATTTCACACGAAACAAATGGTTCTTTCATTGTTAATGGCCACCGTTTGAAACACTATGAAGGAAATGGTTGTATGAGGGACCATGTGCACGTTACCCTCGTTGACCCACCACATTGATTGCACCTACGTCAAGCTAACGACTATAAACAAGCGCTTCTAGGGAGGCAACCCAAGTTCTTTTTTATTTTATTTTATTTATTTTCCTTTCATTTCACTTTGTCTTTTCTTCATTTTGTTTCTGTTTAATATATGCCCAGCAGCTTTCCCCTTTCCCCATTTCCCTTACAACTCTATTTTTATTTCAAACCCTAACTCTTTCCCCCCCCTTACAAAAATCCAAATTCCTCCCACATCACTCAAGATCTCTCCAATTCATCTTGAATCCACACTTCCCAACCGATTTCTTACACTTCCCACCGATCAAAACTCAAAATTTCGGCCGAAAATCCATGTTCACGATTCCCCACCGCCGCCGCCGGAATTGTGCCGCCACCACCGGACTTTACCTTGCATTTTCATCTCTTTGGGCAAAGTAATAGCTTCATACATCACTTTGTGATAATTGTCTACCCATTTTGGATTAAGGTACATATATTCTTTGTGGTAAATTGTGGGGTGCATATTAATTTTAAGTATTGGATTGTTGATGATATCGTGCATTTGGTTGGTAGTTGCGAGCATATTTCGGGTCGATTGAATTTTGTGGGTTTTCTTTTCTTGCTCGTTTTAACCATTCCATTCGTGAGCTTGTTGTGCTTGTTGAGTTGAGCAAAATTTGGTTGTGGGAGTGATTTGTTGAAGAAGTTTGGGGATACCGAGTTTGAAATCAGTCGTGTGGGTGACTAGAGCGTTCTATCTTGCATACGTGTTGCCTAGTGTTAGGGGGTTGAAAATGAGCCCGCGACTTTCTAAGGGAAACAAAGGCAAGGCTAAAGCGACTACTTCTACTCCAGCGGATGACCCGCTGTATGATTGTGATAAATTTGTTAGCCTCGCCGCCTCTGTTTGTTTTTCCGAAAAATTGACAAAGAAGAATGTGGTGGACGAGCGAGCGTTGGATTGTTCGATTGAACCATTCAGGACGAATATTAGGAATCGAGGTTGGTTTGAGTTTGCTACGCAGCCCGGGGAGGCTATTATTCCTTTAGTCAAAGAATTTTATGCCAATGCCACCGGCAAGCCCGAAAACGTACACCGTTTAGTCTCTGTTCAGGTCAGGGGGCGGAATGTTACCATTTCTTCCACAAAAATCAATGAAGTACTTCACATCCCCATCCCTCGCCAGGATCAGTTTGAGACGTTTTTAAAGGACATTGATTATGCTGCAATCCACTCTGCCCTTTGTTATCCAGAGTCTATTTGGACAGGTTTCAAGGACTCCCGTCCTATCTCAATCAAGGCATGTAACCTCAACACCACAGCCCGCACATGGTATTACTTTGTTTGCGCTCGCCTCATCCCGACATTATCTTTGAGCACAGCTACTCGCGAGCGAGTCGAGGTTGTCTATGCTATTCATCATGGTCTCAACATCAACGTGGGCAAACTGATTAAGCAACAATTGATTCAGTCCATCATTGAGTGTTCTGGTGCCAAGAAGAATCTTTGTTTCCCCTCCCTCATCACCGCACTGTGCAAGAACGCCGGCGTCCAGTACTCACCGATGGAGCATGTTGAGGTGCCGCGCCGGATTATTTCATACACACAGATTTGCCAAGCCGAGACTATAGCTGCTCGTTCTGGTCACCGTGCCTGCCGACCCACTGCCACATCATCCACCACCGCCCCCGCTCTGCCTGCTCCGCCACGTCGCAAAGCCCCACAGCGTGTTTCCTCTTCTTCCGGTGTAGCGTCTGATGTCCCGCAGTGGGCAGTTGAGTTGGATCACAAGATGACACGTATTGATCAGAATATTCTTGCTGCGCGATGGGACGCACACCGCCGATGGCAGTTTATGGAGAGTGCTATTCGGGCTAATGCATTTGGCCCTTGGCCCGGCGTTTGGCCCGAGTTTCCCCAGTTTGATCCGCTTGCTCCACTACACCCTCACCCCCAGCCTCCAGAGCCCGCTGCCGTCCCTGAAAATGACGAGGAGGGTGAGGACGATGAGGATGATGCGACTGACGAGGACGAGACGGCGTCGGATGAGTAGTCAGATGTTGACGTCGTTTGAGAGCTTTTCCCTTTTTAATTATCTACTTTACTATGTTATGATTGGCTGTAACTCTTTTGTACTCGATGCTTGTACTGTTTCCTTTGGTTTTGTTTGCGTTTTCGTGTTTTTGGTTCTCTTTCATGCTCTTTTGTTCACCTTCATGCGTTGATGTGGGTCACTTGAGTTTTCCTTCCGGCAGGTTTTAATAATGATTTGACTCCGGGATCTGAGACGCCACCTTTCTCCCTCCGTTCTCTAAATTTCAGGGATGTATCGCTTTTCCCTCTCCTATACTTAAGTTTTACAACATTGAGGACACTGTTTCATTTCAGTTTGGGGGTGGGCGTACATTTTTGCATGTTGCTCGTGTTTCTTCTGTTGAGTGTACCCTTGCATAAGAACAGAATGCATTCGAATATCTCTACTCTGTCGAAGTCAAAGTTCCTTGTCCGTGGTCAACATGTCATATATTGTGACTTGAAAGCCCTTTTTAGTCATGTTTATGCGAATTCTTGCAGACTTAAAACGTTGAACTTTCAATTTTGTTGATTTTGAAGTGTGTATTAATGTTGTAAAGTCATAAAATGATTTAGGCCATCTTTCATTGTTGTTAGCCTTACATTTTGGCCTTCTCTATATTGCATAATCTCTAGACCTTGATTTGAGCAGTATTGATAAGAATGGAGTGTGCTAAGCATACTAGAAACCACCATTCGTCTTTATTTCATATGCCAAGACAACCACCTTCTAGCCTAAAAGAAAAACAATGTCTTGCACCCAATCAAGAGAGTTTACAACTTCATATCATTTGACTTGAATATGGGTAGTCACCTTGTTTTGATTTGAATGTACATGAGTTAGATAGTGATGTTTTGGCCATGTTGGGATATTTGAGGTTTGAAATATTATGTAAAAAAAGGGGATGAAATGAAAACTTGAGCAATGGGCTAAATAGTCGAGAGAGAGATATATATGAAAAAAAATGTGCTCTTGACTAGGCTTTGATCTTGGCACTCAATTGGATCATTTGGCTTGGAAATCTGTGTACAACCCAATATGAAAAGAAACAAGTTTGGGGGTTGTAAGTTGAAAGGCAAAATAGAATGAAAAAGGGATAAGTGATAAGTTGTGAAAGTTTATATGGTTTATATGAGAATTTAGCTCGATGATTTTGAGTCATAGGCTCTCTTGACTTAGTCACTTTATCCATATCTTCCGGTCCTAGCCACCACCTAGCCTTACATTACAAGCCGTAAAGACTTTTTGATTGTGACTTTTGCACTTTATACACACCGATGAGTTAACGAATATTGAATTGTTTCAATGTCTTTACTTTCCAGTTGATTTGCATAATCTTTTCTAAAGTGTGCTCTTGACATGAATATGGATGTGGGAGTTCATGATTTAGGGATGGAAACTAAGATTTTGTGTGGTTTTTGAATTGTTGAATGTTCAAAGCTTTGGGTGACTATTCCAAAACTTCTCAAAAGGTATAATGCTTGTTGTGGTGTGTATGATTTGGCAAATTAACTTTTCAATCTTCATGTGTGCGCTTGATTCTATTTGATCGAGGACGATCAAAGCTAAGTTTGGGGGTAGTTGATATATGTTCTTTTTACACAAGTTTTACCCCTTTTATCAACTTAATTTTGATTGTTTCTTTAATAATTTGATCACATATGATGCTTTGAACCCGGTTTGCTTTGACTTTTCAGATTGGGTTAACAGCCGGAGGAAAGAGCAAGAACCGAAGGCAAAATGAAACAATTTTTGGAATTTTTCAAGGCAACGCCGCGGCGTTCACAAGCAGTAGCCAACGCCGCGGCGTTCAACAATCGAACGTCGCAGCGTTCACAAGCAGTAGCGAACGCCGCGGCGTTCGAGGCGGCAGTGTTGGCCTATAAATACCTCTTTTAGCCATTTTTTACCCTAACTCACCTTGGATATCAGCAACCACACGAAAATAGAGAGAGGGAGGGCTTAGAAGAGAAGATTAAAGGTCAAAACATGGAGAATTCAACAAGGAATCCACATCTCTACAAGAATTAGGGAGTTTTTACATATTTGTTTCTTGAATTTGTTCAAATCTCCTATGACTTGTATGAATTATATTTGCAATTTTGACATGAATATGAGCTAAACTTGTTTGATTGAGGCCATGGATAGGCCGTTTATGTTATTTTAATTGTTGATTTGTTGGTGTTTATTGGATTAATTTTGGTTTTAGCTATGTATTCAATATTTGATCTCAATGCTACATTTGCTTGATCACCAAGTGTTTGATAAAATGCCTAGGTTAGAGATCGAGAGATAATAACCTAGGGAAGATATAAACATTGAATACCCTATAGTTAAACCGACTAGAGATAGACTCGGTTTCTTTAGGTGGCTTTCCATTCACGTGGGGAATTCCTAGACCTTAAATGCATCCTCGTTAATCGGGTTTTCATATAGAGATATATAGGAAATCGTTACCAAGGGTAGGGTTGCTATGCCAAGAGATTGGGTAGTACGTGCGTTAGGGAATTTCGCCTTAGCTAAATCAATCTAATAATCCAATAGAACCTAAATCACAATCGAAATGCATAATTGGTTGAACCATGTGCCTTGATCGTTTTTCTCTATTGTTTCCTCCCTTTATTTGGTGTGACGTTGCCTTAGTTTATTTTCTAGTATTTATTAATTAGTTAATCAACCTTTCTATCGACCGATTTAACTTAGAATTGAGTAATATAGTAGTCTTGGTACTTAGATTATAGTTGTCCCTGCGGATACGATAACCCCGGACTTAGAAATCCACTTTACTACTTACGCGACCTAGTTCTCTTGCTAGGATTTTGTGTGTCAGAACTTCTTCTTGAAGATTAGTTGTAAAAGATTATCTTCCATAGATATTTCTTTTAATAACTCTTCTTGTCTTCCACCTTTCACTACATAGACTCCATTTCCTTAGAGCATATATCTAGCCAATCTTTTGCTTAAGATATGAACTTACTTGAGGTGTGTCCTTGTAGAGCCTTCTTTCTTTAGGAGCTTATGGTGGTTTGATTCGAACCCCTCCATGTTGAGGTGAGGATTCGAAAATGAGAGCCAAAGTTTTTGGTGTAGTTTTCCTTGTGTTGTGGTTTTATACCCTCACTTTAATAAAACCCCAAATCTTGTAATCGGTTTAAAACCCCTTTACTCGTATTAGTTTTTGTTGTGCATTACTTTGACCCCCTAGCTTGGGATGCCGATATATATGTGTTTTATATAGTTTATTTCTTCCGTTGCGCCGGCATCGCTTGTGGGGGCATACCGATCCTAACAGTGGTATCAGAGCCCGAGTTATGCACATTAAAAACTTTGCATGTTTTTGCTTTCGGTTTCATGTAGTATTTTAACCGGTTGCTTAAATCTATATGTTACATTTGTTGATTTAAAAATAGCTTGGGATTTGTCATCATTTTTCTTAAAATCTTGGAGATTTGATTTTTTTTAAACGATTGAAAATTAAGAGACAATAAAAGGGAAGGTCGAAACCCGGCCAAGGACCGTTGATATTGAACCCAAGCTACGAGACTTTGTGCGCACCCAGCCGAAGGCTTTGTGCGCATAAGGGTGTGATCATTTAGTAGGGCTCAATATCGCGAATCATTGCCAACCGTCGAAGGAAACTTGGCGGGGGTCAAGACGGGGCTGACCATGGCCGATTCCACCCCTTGGTGGTCTTGACCATGGTCGAGAAACTGTCCAGCAGTTGCTGGACAGTGTGTGTGCTGCTCGGCGGTGCAAGGTGCGTTGCCGGGCACCGTACATGGGTGTGCGTGTGCACACCATGTGCTTGATGGTTGGACCATCTTGACGTGGTGTGGTACACACGACCCGGGCCTTCAAGGACTCCTACCTTTGGCCCATTTCTTGATTTTTGGAATCAACTTCCACACGTTTTTGAGTTATTTAAAAGTTTGGAATTTTTGAAACTAGAAAAACTCGGTTTTTCCTCAAAACGTATAAATCCCAAAGTTATGATTGTTTCAACTATGTGATGGGCTTATGATTAATTAATGCTTTGCATGTCATCTTCATACGCTTGATGGTTGATTTGCATAATGGATGGATTGTGGGTCGAGCCTTAGATTATTCAATTGGGTTGTAATTATTATTGGCCTCTATTTCAATTTGGTTGTATATTTTATTTTCGCACTTTCTTTTTCATTATATTGTAATTGAAGATGGAGACGAAAATGATGGACCATTATTGAAGATTATGTATGCCGGTGGAAGCTTATGTAATAGATAGGGCCTATTTTAATTTAGTACCCTAGATTGCCTTAGATTCACCGGTGGCTCTGGTGGATCGCTTAGGGACCCACAATCATCCATATTTGTTTACCGCTTTGTGGATGTCTTATATTATGTTTTCTTATATGCTACTTGGATTGCATGATCACATAATTAAAGATAATCCTAATCTTGATGAGACCTTGCATGTTGAAACCCCTCGCTTGATTTGTTTCAAGTAAATCCAAGAAATATTAAGTTTATGTGGAAATTGAATGAGGTTCTATTGTCCACGCCTTCCATCATAAGTGGTGGCATGTGAAATTCCATGAAGCTTGGCCCGCCATCCATGAGTCGTGGGGTGGAGTCAAGTGGATTAGGCTGTGACCACCACTAAGCATAGAGATGCTCGTGGGATCGATTTGTCTAGGTGTCGTCCATGAGTCATGGGGCACACTAGTCCGGTCAATTGACCATGAATATTTGATGGGCTTGACTTAACGTTTACTACCATATGGGCTCGTGTTCTCGGGGTATATGGGAAAGACGAGGCAAAATATCTTGAGAACTATATGTCGATATAGAAGGCCGATAAGCCTACCATACGGATTTATCATATGGGCTCGTGTTCTCGGGGCATATGAAGAGTCGCTTATGGATCTCGAGCCCACTAGGGAGACCCGCATATCTCCTCGAATGCCCATATAAGAGGGTTATGGAATTTGATAAAATAGTGGGAGACACGTATGATTAAAGACTAAATTATATGTGGACAAGATTACATATTGAATGCTAATTGTTTTGCCTCGCTATTTATTTTGTAGTTAACAAAATGGCCAAAAATCCACTTTCAACAATCCTAGATTCCAATAGACTTGTCGTTCCCAACTACGCCGATTGGTACCGAAACCTTAAAATTGTGCTTCAAAGTGAGCGCAAGGATAGCGTATTAGATACGCCTTTGCCTCGTGTCACTTGCACAAGCACTGATGATGAACGTGCCATTTTTGATAAGTGGACCGATGATAATATCCAAGTGAGATGTATCATGATGGCTTCAATGACTAATGAGCTTCAAAAGCAATTTGAGCATGTGACCATCTCCAAGGATATTATCAAAAGTCTCAAGGAGCTCTATGGCACTCGAACTAGGAGGGAGAGATTCGCAATCTCTAAAGAGCTATTCCGTGCTCGTCTGCATGAGGGATCTTCGGTCGATCATCATGTTTTACGTATGATCAGTCTTATTAATAAGCTTTCTGATCTTGGCGTAAAATTTGAAACCGAGCTTTCTATTGACCTCGTGCTACAGTCCCTTCCGAAGTCGTTTGACCAATTTGTCATCAACTACAACATGAATCCACTTGAGGCTTCATTACCCGAGTTGCTGAACATGTTGAAGAGTGTAGATGCCACCATCAAGAAACATAAGCTGGTACTGCTTGTTGGTTCCTCATCTCGTTCTAAGGGCCGTAAGGCCAATAAGAATAAGGGGAAGAAGAACAACAACAAGAAAAAATAGTTGAAAGGCAAAGGTGGTGTAAAAAAGGCTAAGGGTACCGATCATGATGCGTGCTTCAATTGTGGTAAAAAGGGACATTGGAAGCGTAATTGCACTGAACCAATGAATGGTATGTTTTATGTTGAAATTAACTTATCAGTTAATGATGCTTCTTGGGTGTTGGACACCGGATGTGGAGTTCACCTTTGCAATGATTTGCAGGTGATGGCAAGAAGCAAGCAGATAAGTAGAGGGGAGATGACCATGCGGTTTGGGAATGGAGCACGGGTTGCTGCCACGGCCGTAGGAACTATCTACTTATCTTTTCCCAACAAAAACCGTGTTATTTTGAAAAATGTATTTTACATTCCGCAATTAATTAAGAACATCATTTCTGTACCCTTGTTGGACAAGGAAGGTTATAGTTTTGTTATCAAAAATGGAGCTTGCTCCATGTTTTATGGTTCTTCTTTAATATTGGAATCAAAGTTGTTTCATGGCTTATACACGGTTCTCCCTGATACTCCAATCTTATTATCTCAACATGAGGACCATACTAGTAAGAGAAAGTTAGATAATCAAAATGATACATACCTGTGGCATGCTAGACAGGCCATATCTCTAAAGATAGAATTCATAAGATGGCGGATAAGCTTGACCTTCGGGAAATAATAGATATGCCAACTTGTGAATCTTGTCTAAAGAGTAAGATGACCAAGTCACCATTTGCCGGGAAAATGGAGCGAGCTACTAACCTTTTGGACTTGGTCCATACGGATGTATGTGGTCCGCTTAATGTAAGCACTAAAGGGAACCATTCTTACTTCATAACCTTCACCGACGACTTTTCGAGGTATGGTTACGTGTATCTTATGAGATACAAGTCTGAAGCCTTTGAGAGGTTCAAGTAGTTTAGACATGAAGTAGAGAAGCAAACGGGAAGAAGTATCAAAGCTCTTCGATCGGATCGAGGGGGAGAATACTTGTCCCATGAATTCCTTGATTATCTAAAAGACAGTGGGATTGTCTCTCAGTGGACTCCGCCCGGTACTCCCCAACTTAATGGGGTAAGCGAGCGAAGGAATCGGACCTTGATGGACATAGTTCGATCCATGATGAGTTTCACTGGACTTCCTCTTTCCTTCTGGGGATATGCCCTAGAATCTGCGATGCATCTATTAAGTAGAGTACCGTCAAAGAGTGTCTCCAAGGTGCTATATGAAATGTGGTTTGGTAAACCACCCACTTATAAATACCTAAGGGTATGGGGTTGCTCGGCTTATGTCAAGCAACTAGTGGGCGATAAGTTGGATGCAAGATCCTCCTTATGTAAGTTTGTGGGATATCCAAAGGAATCCTATGGATATTATTTCTACAACCCATCGGAACATAAAGTGTTTGTTTCAAGGAACGCTACCTTCTTAGAGAAGGAATTTCTATTGGATAGAAATGGCGAGGTTGCAGAACTTGAGGAAACTCAAGAACCACAAAAGGGTTCACCTGATACCACAGATGCTCAACCAGAAGTAGTAGCAAGTACACAACATCCTCGAAGATCCGAAAGGATCCCGAAACAACCTAAGAGGTATGGTTTCTTGCTTGATAGCAACGAGGATGGTAATTCCCCTGATCCAAGGACATATGGGGAAGTGACGTTGGACGTCGATTCGGGAAAATGGTTAGAAGCCATGCAATCCGAGATGGACTCCATGCACTCCAACAAGGTTTGGACCTTGGTGGATCCACCTGAAGGGTCTAAACTCGTAGGCTGCAAGTGGATTTATAAGCGAAAGCTTGGAGCAGATGGAGATGTAGTCACCTACAAGGCAAGTCTTGTGGCGAAAGGTTACACTCAGAGGCAAGGAAGTGACTATGATGAAACCTTTTCACCAGTGGTGATGGTCAAATCCATTCGGATACTTCTAGCCATAGCTGCATATTTAGACTACGAAATATGGCAGATGGATGTGTAGACTGCTTTCCTCAATGGTAAAATAGAGGAAGAGCTTTACATGGAGCAGCCCGAGGGCTTCGCATCCATAGGAAGTGAGCACAAGGTGTGCAAACTTCAGAGATCCATTTATGGACTCAAACAGGCTTCCCGCAGCTGGAACAAGTGTTTTGATGATACTGTACAAACATATGGTTTTCTTCAAAATGCTGATGAAGCATGTGTGTACAAAAGGGCTAGTGGGAGCGCGATAACATTTTTGGTGCTTTACGTTGATGACATTCTATTGTTTGGAAACAACATAGGAATGTTGCAAGAAACGAAAGCGTGGTTATCCACACAATTCTCAATGAAGGATATGGGAGAGGCATCCTACATTCTCGGAAAGAAGATTCATCGAGATATATCCAGTAGAATGTTGGGACTCTCCCAATCTGCGTACATAGATAGAGTTTTGAAGAGATTCAAAATGGATCAGTCCAAGAGAGGACTGGTGCCTATGAGACATGGTATTTCTCTTTCCAAGTCTATGTCCCCTCAGACACCGGAGGAAAAGGAAAAGATGTCTCACATACCATATGCCTCCGCTATAGGGAGTATTATGTATGCTATGCTATGTACACGGCCTGATGTGGCTTATGCACTTAGTGCAATAAGCCGATATCAAGCCAATCCAGGCGAAGAGCACTGGAAAGCCGTAAAGGCGGTCCTTAAGTACATAAGAAGAACTAAGGATGCCTTCCTAGTCTACGATGGAGGAGAATTAAAATTGGAAGGCTATACAGATTCTAGCTTCCAATCTGATGTGGATGATTTCAAATCTATCTCGGGATTTGTCTTTGTACTCAATGGTGGAGCGGTCAGCTGGAAGTGTTCTAAACAGGAAACTATTGCTGACTCCACCACAGAGGCTGAGTACATTGCAGCCTGGGCGGCTGCAAAAGAAGCTGTTTGGATAAGGAACTTCATCCAAGAGTTGGGTGTTGTTCCATCTATTGTTGATCCCGTACGATTGTACTGTGATAACAATGGGGCTATTGCACAGTCAAAAGAGCCAAGGTCTCATCAGAAGTCCAAACACATAGAAAGGCGAAACCATCTGATCAGAGAGATCGTTCGTAGAGGCGACGTTCAAGTGGAACGTGTGGACTCGGCAAATAACATAGCAGACCCCTTTACCAAACCCTTGGGCCAAAGAGTATTGGAGGGACATCTTGAGAAGATGGGCCTGAAATGCATGGGCAATTGGCTCTAGGGCAAGTGGGAGATTGAAAGAGTTAGGTGCCCGGTGCGCCATTTGTAGGGCGTAGTAGACGACTCTTTAAACAGTCTTATATTGTATCTTGTCAAGTAATTTAGTAAATGGCATTGTCTTCTTTATCTTATCATTCTATGAAATTAGATAAAGTCCCCTAGATCACTCTTAAGCTATGAGATGTGTTTGGTATCGGAGATGTCAATCATGGAATACGTCTCTAAGGTTGTGGTCTTAAAAATGTTCCAAGTCATAGAATCATTGAGATAGGGATATCAATGACTCGTAAAGCCTTGCACGTACACTTTTGGAGAGTGTATCCTATTCCATGGATACTGATACGGTGTACATCAGTGCATGTATGTGGGTTCTCGTTGGGATCGAGTAAACTGAACAACCCCGCCGAGATTCCATATTGGAGTCAATGTCAAATTTGGAATCTCCTCGGTTACGTAGGCATAAGATTGGTCCTCATGACTTGAGGCACCATTGGTCGTCTCGTGCATCGCCCACTGTACTTAGATTTGTCACACGATTCCCGGTGAGTCATAAAGTGGGGCATATTGGGTCCAGTCTGGTTATGTACGGAGGCGCGTGAGTGCCAAGAAAAAATCCGTCACTGATCATTAGCATCGGCGCATATCCTATGTATTTCACAGTGTATTGACCATGGGAACCTCCGGCCGAAGTAGTATCAATAAGGAGGAACAGTGTTTCCTCGCTTGATTGATAAATTGGTCAATGTCACTTAGATCGATATACATAGAATCGAGTTACTGGGATTTCGACTGACATCCAAGTCTTAGATTCGATCGGGATATTTGATGGAAGGATTTTACTTATGCGAAAATTGTAATGCGGAAAGGTCACCTAATAATCGTTCATGGCTAGGTCTTCTTCGCGCGTGGCTAGTACTAACCTTGATTTGTAGGAACCATGAATTAATCGGTAATTAATTCTTGGTCGGATTAAAATACTTGGAGTAATTAAATCTAGCAATGAAAATTGCAAAGGCACAACGGGGTTGTGTTCCTACTACTAGTACATGAATGAACCTACAATGGGGTTACACACTTACTCAAGAAAGTTCAATTGCTATGTGAATATTAATCCGGTTTAGGATTAAAGTAATGAGATTAATTAATTAAGTGGAAGACATTTTAATTAGTAGGCTTGGGAAAATAATTTTTCTATTAATTAATTTTGGAGATTAATCATTAACGGAAATTATTATTATCCGATAATATATTTAAGCTACTAATTTTACTATTAATTAATCATGAAGATTATTTAATTAACAAGTCTTGGAAGACTTGGGAGTCATTTTAATTAAGTTGGACTTAATTAAATGAAGTCACAAGACTGAAATTCAAAACTAGTCAAAGTTTGACTTGTAATGTTTTTTAAATGAAGAAGAAAATGAAAAATATTCTCTTACACATGTGGTGGTAGTTGAGAATGGAATGGTAGGTGAGAATGAGGTGGTAGGTGAAGAAAAACAAGTCTTCTACTCAACCTAACACCATATGGCCGAAAATTGGTGGCTATAAAAGGAGGTGTTCTTGCTCTCATTTAAAACTTGATGAAAACTTAAAAAGAAAAAAAAAACTTAGAGCTTAGTTCTTCATCTCTAAATTTTTCTAGTTTCTCTTGTGATTCTTGAAGAATTTCTTCTATAGAACTTCTTATTGAAGATTAGTTGTAAAAGATTATCTTCCATAGATATTTCTTTTAGTAACTCTTCTTGTCTTCCACCTTTCACTACATAGACTCCATTTCCTTAGAGCATATATC
This sequence comes from Buddleja alternifolia, assembly GCA_019426215.1. Taxonomy (NCBI): domain Eukaryota; kingdom Viridiplantae; phylum Streptophyta; class Magnoliopsida; order Lamiales; family Scrophulariaceae; genus Buddleja; species Buddleja alternifolia. The sequence continues at coordinate 12,879 of WHWC01000124.1, read as the reverse complement.
TAGCCAATCTTTTGCTTAAAGTATGAACTTACTTGAGGTGTGTCCTTGTAGAGGCTTCTTTCTTTAGGAGCTTATGGTGGTTTGATTCGAAGCCCTCCATGTTGAGGTGAGGATTCGAAAATGAGAGCCAAAGTTTTTGGTGTGGTTTTCCTTGTTTTGTGGTTTTATACCCTCACTTTAATAAAACCCCAAATCTTGTAATCGGTTTAAAACCCTTTTACTCGTATTAGTTTTTGTTGTGCATTACTTTGACCCCTTAGCTTGGGATGCCGATATATATGTGTTTTATATACTTTATTTATTCCGTTGCGCCGGCATCGCTTGTGGGGGCATACCGATCCTAACAAACATGACCCAGGTAATTAGACTTTTCGATAAAAAGACCAGTTGAGGATGAGTCAAATTCGGTAAAAAGCCAACAGGGTCTAAAGATACAGCATCCAAGAAAGATAAAGGCAAAGCGCTTATAGGTGTATCCCTTGTTAAGAGCAGTTCAAATAGGAAACCACTATATGAAAATAAGGACTTTGGTGAGAAGCAGAATAAGCGGTACAAAACCAGCTTAGGTAAAAAAAAAAAAGACGAAGGTAGATGATTCCTATGAAAAGAATCCTCCTGATTCAAAAGATTTAAAGAAAGATTCTATCCCAAAGAATCATATACCAAGAGTCAAGCGCCCAAAGCGTACCCTAGATTAGCGCAAAGGAAACACTAGCATCAATATCCACAAAGAACAAGATCATATCATCAATACTAATAACTATGATTATGATTGTCAAGGATATTTTTATACACCTTCTACACACACATCACAATGTGAAACCCAAAAAGGTTGATCCTCCTCCAATGAAGATCAGACAAATATGGGTTCTTAAAGTTTTAATTAAGACTAACATTACTAAGGTAAAAGGACCCAATCTTCAATGGGTACCTAAAAATAATTAGAACTGCTCTTTGAATGGAGGTAACTAAAATCAGCACCAAAACATCTATTTGGTACATTGATAGTGGATCTTCAAGGCACATGACATGCTCAAAAGATATCCTAACCAATTATAAAAATATGGTCCAAATGTCATATTCGATGATAATTCCAAAGGTAAAACTAAAGGTGTGGGTATTATGAGCAGGGGAAAGATCATGATAAGTGGTGTATACTTTGTTGAGGATCTTAAGCATAACCTATTAACCATTAATCAATTTTGTGACAAAAGTTTTGAAATAAAAATTTCAAGTAACTATTGCTATATCAGCGACACTAAGACTAGATCTACTAAACTGAAGGGAACAAGAACAAACAATGTTTATTTAGTAGATTGGGGTTCAAATTTAAGTAACAACCCTACATGTTTTGTGGCTAAGAGTCAATCAGAAATGGGTTGGTTATGGCATAGAAAAATGAACCACCTCAACTTTATGGAAATCTCCCAGCTTGTAACACTTAACTTAGTAGAGAGATTACTAAAGGCTCGTTCCAAAAAGATCATTTTGATGCATGCCAAATGGATAAACAAGTTAAATCATGTTTTAAGAAGATCTATCTACCTCTAGAATTCTTGAATTACTATATATGGACTTGTTTGGACCAATACAAGTACTGAGCGCTAGTGGAAAGAAATATAATTTGGTAAAAGTTGATGAATTCTCATACTATATATGGGTTGAATTCCTAGCCTCTAAAGATAAAACTATTGGCAAAATCACAATGCTAATCCATTAAATACAAACTTCTGAAGATTGAAAATGACAAGGATTAGAAGAGATAGAGAAACTGAATTTACTAACCTTGATTATTGAGAAGCTTTGTATAGATAATGGAAGACTCCATGTGTATTCAGCACTTAGAACTCCTCAATAAAATGGAGTTGTTGAGCGTCGAAACAAAACCTTGGAAGAGCTGACACGCTAAAAGCTAACGTGCTATGATAGCAAGTGCACTAGTCGTGTGTAGTAATAAATGGACGGTAAGTCCGGATTGTCGAACCACAAGGACTTGAATTCTAGTTTAAGATTTGTAATGAAGTGAATAAACAAAGTAAGAATAAATTCAAATAAAATTTGTAAAGAACAAGAACAAAGATGAGCAAGTGATTTAAAACCAATTATAAACGGAGACTAAGGCACATGCTAGGTTCAAATTGATCAAATATACTTATAAAGGTTCTTGTTGAATGATTACACTTATATTGTTATGGTGGGAGCTCCGAGGGTAGAGAATAACCGATGTCTCGCGTATAAACTCCTATGCTTAGATCGTGATTTCCCAAATATTCCTATCCGGAAATCTAACCACTAAACATGCATTAACGTACTAGAGTTCACTCGATTAGAATCGAACAACTTTACCCGGGAATCTTTACCTATGTCTAGGGCAATTCCTTATTAGTTGCGGGTCATGATGTGAATTTCTTGCACCCTAAGTTAATTTTCTCCCGAAATATCAACCTAGGCATAAGATTCTAACATATAGTGATCAAGTATATGCAAGATAGGTAAAAACACAAATTCACATCACATAACAATATAAGTATAACCTCAACAATCATCTATTATAAGCATATATCACAATTTGACCTTACATGGCCTTAGTCTTATGAATTTAGTTCATGATAGATATTATGAAGAACAATAATGAATAAATACACATGTTCATAGACATGAATGAAATGAAAAAGCTATAAAAACTCCCTCTAATGTGATAGATGATGGCCCCTTGATTGGAGCTTCAATTCCTAGCTTTCTCCTCTTAGAATGATGAAGAATGGTGATGAATGAAGCTTGAGGACCTGTTCCTCCTCCTCCTCTCCTCCAAGAATCTGAAATTGATAGTGAATGATGAAGAGTATGGGTTCCCCCTCCTTTTATAGCCAAAAATTCCACTAAAGTATGCATTAAGAATTCCCATTAAAGTTCCCCAATGAGAATTCCACCTAAGGTGATGCTTAAAGTTTGGCTTTTAAGATTCCAACCAGCTAAAAAAATGTTGAACTTTCGGCCATTAAGAATTCCACCAGGCATAACCATGTGAAAACTTCAACAAAACACATGCATGCTGCCATTTTCTTGCTTTCCAGCGCAGTCTTAGTATTTTCCTCATAAACCTCTCCACAGATCTCCAAATTGGATGATTCAAGTCCCCATGTTCCGATAAAACATAGATCTACAACTTTCCAGAAGGACATTTTGTCCAATTCGGTCTCTAAGTATACCTAAATTACGTTTCAACATGGAGGTTGTTTCTGATTTGGCGCCCATAAAGTAAATTTAACAAGAAACACACTTATGACAACCCCTCAACACATGTGCTGAATTATGGCCAAAAGTGATTCTTACCCATCATATAATGCTGGAATTTAGGCTGAAAAAGGAGTAACATTCGGACTATCCATGCCTAGGCATGACTAGGAGGGCGCTGGGGCGTATCCTGGCACATGTACTTCTCTGTTCGGCGCAGCAATCGTATTTCCTTCACAATTATCTCTATAGACCTCCGATTTGGATGTTTCAAGTTCCCATTTGAAGCTAAGACATTCATATAAAACTTTGTATAAGGAAACTCTGTCTAAGTCGGTCTCGAAATGTACGGAATTATCGCTCGAATGTGGTAGGAGATGCATAAACCGCCTAGGTGTTGAAAAACATGCTTGAACTTGTTTTGTACATCGTTTTTCTTCCCTTTTCTTCATGTATTCTCATTTATTACCTGTATTCACTTAACACACCTATTAAATGCAAATGTGACATGATTTAAGCAATAAGTCAATCCAAATCATAAGAATTACGGTCTTAAAAACACGTAAAAACACCTCTTAACAACACCCCCAAACTTATCAATTGCTCGACCTCGAGCAATACGAGCTATAAGGCAAGACCAACATCATTCAATGGGAGAAAACAAAACAACTAACTAACTCACTTTCGTGGAGTAAACGATTGCACTTAGCGGGTGCAACAAACCTTTAAACCTTTGAGTTACCTCAAAGGACGAGTTATAGTCTCGTGAGGGTTTGCATAAGATATACCCACAAAATCTAGCAAATTTTCAATCCCAACCGAATCAACACATCTCAATATGATCAACAAGAATGAATGGCATAAAATCAACCTTTTAAAGTTCACAAATATATATATATACATATCAACTACTTTTGCTCATGTGACACCAATACTTGAAACCACTCCCTAGGGTATAGTGAAAAATAAATCTAGGGTATGATAGTCGAGAGGCATCCTTACCAAATTTTGGACATTAATCCCATATCTATCAACTTTTGATCAAACACAAGGCACAAGAATTCTAGAAAATCTCATAGCCATTTAAATTTCATTATCTCAAATATTCAACATTTAATTCATATGGAATTTCCATTAAACTTCATTAAGGCTAGATCATGTGCAATGTTTTATTCCATTAGGCTTTCTATGACACCCATGTAACAAGTTTTAGACCAATGACTCCCAAACTAGATAGTTTTGGGGCATTAAGTGTAGAGACACTCCTAAGGATTTAATCACTCGAGTATCAAAGGCCACGAAATAAAACTAGATCTTTTAAACAATTCACTTCTTTTGGCTTGAGCATAGCTCAAATTAGCATAATAGTACAGTATATAGGCATGAAACTTTTCACCTCCGGTACGTATTAGCCTGACCACTTTTGGTCATACCAAAATTCAACCTTTTCAATTCATTGTTAGCATATAAAATTACTGCTCAACTTATAACCTTATGAGAAATCTAAGTTAATATTTCTGGAAATAATTCCTTAAGTGTCTTAAGATGGTTATCCTCTCAACTCCTCTACCTTCGATTTAAGTGCATTGTGAATCATCTAAAGAATCAATTCTAGTCTAAGGTCTCCACGAGCAATTTCAAAGATATATATATTCCATTAAATTCAGATTATTTCAAGAATTCATGCCATTTTTCCAAGTCAATCAATTTCAATGCATCAATTGGAAGGACTAAAAATTTTTCATGCTTGATTTTCTCAACAAAGAAGCATATAAACATGATATCAAACAAACAAATTAGGATTGCATTTTCAATATTCAAAATAGATACTCTTCTACCCCCAAACTTAAATCCAACATTGTCCCCAATGTTGTTACAACATGCATACACAAAGGTAAAAGAACACTTACAACCAAGGATATTGAAGAACATCCTTAAGCTTCCAATGCATCCTTACAAAGTTTCTTCTCTTATCGAGTAAAATAAGAATCTCTAAAGGTGGGGTCCAAATGTGCATCATATCTAACACTTCAACTTTTTAAACCATCAAGCATAAGAAAAACATACATGCCAAAAGTGCATGCTTGAACACAATAAAAAGAAACAAACTAAACAAAACAAAAACGAAAGCAAAAAGAAAAGAAAACTTACAAACTTAGGTTGCCTCCCAAGAAGCGCTAGTTTAGAGTCGGTAGCTCGACTTGAGATAAAGAATCGCTAAAGATCCTGGAGGGGAATGGTCACTTTATCCCTCGACCCGTCAATCCCAATGTAATGCTTTAACCTTTGGGCGTTTGTCATGAAGGTTCGTCCATTATCCGTTATAAGTTCAATGGCACCAGAAGCATACACACGAGATACAACAAATGGTCCCGACCATTTTGACTTGAGCTTCCCGGGAAAAAGTCGAAGGCGAGAATTGTATAGTAAAACCTTGTCTCCTTCATGAAATTCTCGGGGAATAATACGCTTATCATGCCATGTTTTCGTTCGCTCCTTGTAAAGCTTGGCGTTCTCATACGCTTGATGGCGCCATTCCTCAAGTTCGTGTAATTGGAGTAATCGCTTGGTACCTACGAGTTGAGAATCAAAATTTAGAAATTTAATAGCCCAAAAAGCGCGATGTTCGAGCTCAACCGGTAAGTGACATGCTTTTCCAAAGACAAGGCGATATGGGGACATGCCAATCGGAGTTTTAAACGCGGTTCTATATGCCCACAAGGCGTCATCTAGTTTAAGGGACCAATCTTTTCTAGATGCGTTAACCGTTTTTTCAAGAATGCGTTTAATCTCCCGATTTGACACCTCCACTTGACCACTCGTTTGAGGATGATATGGGGTTGAGATTTTATGCCGTACCCCGTACTTGTTCAGTAAGTGCTCGAATTGTTTGTTACAAAAATGGGTGCCCCCGTCACTAACGATTGCTCTAGGAGTTCCAAAACGAGTGAAAATCTTTTTTTAAAAAAATCGAGTAACCACCCGAGCATCATTAGTTGGTAAAGCCTCAGCTTCGACCCATTTGGAGACATAGTCGACCGCAACAAGAATATACTTATTGGAACAAGAACTAGGGAAGGGTCCCATAAAATCAATACCCCATACATCAAATAGTTCACATTCAAGCATGTTATTCAATGGCATTTCGTGTCTTTTAGAGATGTTACCTGTTCGTTGACACCTATCACAAGATTGAACATACAAGAATGCATCTTTAGAAAGAGTAGGCCAAAAGAAACCTGATTGAAGCACTTTAGCCACTGTTTTAGAGGGTCCAAAGTGACCACCTACCGACATATCATGACAATGGGCGAGAATTGATGCTATTTCCTCCTCGGGGATACATCGTCGAATGAGGCCATCTGCACAAATCTTAAATAGATATGGTTCGTCCCACAAATATCGCTTCACATCAAATAAGAATTTTTTCTTTTGATGATAAGTGATATCCGGAGGAAGAACTCCCGTGACAAGATAATTTGCATAATTGGCATACCAAGGAGCATCATTATGAAGTATAGCATACAATTGCTCATCGGGAAACTCCTCACAAATAGGTTTATCAAACACGCACTCAGGCTTAGGAATCTCTATCCTAGACAAGTGGTCGGCAACAACATTTTCTACTCCTTTCTTATCCTTAATTTCTATATCAAATTCTTGAAGAATTAAATCCACCTAATGAGTCTAGGTTTGGCATCCTTTTTGGCAAGCAAGTATTTTAATGCGGAGTGATCAGTGTACACAATTACTTTATTCAAAATGAGATAAGCATGGAACTTGTCAAATGCAAATACTATGGCTAGTAATTCTTTTTCCGTGGTTGCGTAATTCATTTGTGCATCATTTAAAGTCTTACTAGCATAGTAGATGGTTTGAAATACCTTATCCTTCCTTTGGCCAAGGACCGCACCCACCGCGGTGTCACTAGCATCACACATCAATTCGAAGGGCAAACTCCAATCGGGAGGTGCCATGATGGGAGCGGATATCAATAGCTCCTTAAGAGTCATGAAGGCCTGTAAACAAAGGGAATCAAAATTGAATGGTGCATCTTTGACAAGCAAGTTAGATAACGGCTTTGCAATTTTGGAAAATTTTTTGATAAATCGCCTATAGAAGCCGGCATGACCAAGAAAGCTCCTCACGGCTTTCACCGATGTAGGTGGAGGAAGCTTTTCTATTACCTCAATCTTGGCTTGGTCCACTTCAATCCCTTTTTGGGAGATTTTGTGACCTAGCACAATCCCTTCCCGGACCATAAAATGACATTTTTCCCAATTCAAAACAAGATTTGTTTCCTCACAGCGTTTTAGAACACGGTCCAAATGATCAAGACATGTGTTAAATGAGGTTCCAAAAACAGAAAAATCATCCATAAAAATCTCAAGGAATTCTTCAACCATGTCATGAAAGATCGCCATCATACATCGTTGAAATGTGGCCGGGGCATTGCATAATCCAAACGGCATCCGCCTATAAGCAAACGTGCCATAGGGACAAGTGAAAGTTGTTTTCTCTTGGTCCTCGGGGGCTATGGCAATTTGGTTATAGCCGGAATACCCATCTAGAAAACAATAAAAATCATGTCCGGCTAACCTTTCAAGCATTTGGTCAATGAATGGGAGGGGGAAATGGTCCTTACGAGTGGCATCATTTAACTTGCGATAATCTATACACACACGCCACCCGGTAAGCATTCGAGTAGGGATTAATTCATTGTTCGCATTTTCTATCACAGTTATTCCGCCCTTCTTGGGTACTACTTGAGTCGGGCTTACCCATGCACTATCAGAGATAGGATAGATTATACCTGCATCGAGTAGTTTTATAACCTCTTTCTTTACCACCTCTTGTATTTGTGGATTTGACCGTCTTTGTGGTTGGCGTGTAGGTTTTGCGGACTCCTCCATGAGTATTTTGTGCATGCACACCGCTGGACTTATGCCTTTTATATCCGCAATTTTCCACCCGAAGGCCTTTTTGTTGGCCTTCAATACTCTCATGAGTCGCTCCTCCTGTTCTCCTGTCAAAGAAGATGAGACAATTAAAGGTAGAGTCTCATTATCATTTAAAAATACATATTTCAAATGTAATGGTAATGGTTTAAGCTCAAGGATAGGGGCCTCTTCGATAGAAGGGCGAGGAGGAGCCAAGAGTGATCTTTCTAATTTTTTAGCTCCAATGACGTGGTAAAGAGGTGGCTTCTCTACGCTAAACATGGTTTCCAATTGTTCTTCACTCGCTGAATCGACATCCATAGATTTGGAAAGACATGTCTCCAATGGGTCGTCTACCATTTGTGCCTGAAAAGTCTCATCAATCAACATATCAAATACATCGATGCGTAAACATGAGTCAGGATCACATGGGTGTTTAAGCACTTTAAAAACATCAAAGGTGACCTTTTCATCTCCCACATTTAAGGTTAGCTTACCATTGGCAATATCGATTACCGCCTTACCAGTGGCTAGGAATGGTCTTCCTAGGATCAGGGGTACCTCAACATCTTCCTCCATATCAAGAACCACAAAGTCAACCGGGAAGTAGAATTTGTCGACTTGAACGATTACATCTTCGATTATTCCCCGTGGTCTCTTGATTGATCTATCGGCAAGTTGGAGGCTCATTGAAGTCGGCTTTGGGTTACCAAGGCCCAACTTTTTGAAAAGAGAGTACGGGAGGAGGTTGATGCTAGCTCCCGAGTCGCACAAAACTTTTTCGAAGGATAATGGCCCAATCGTGCAAGGAATAGTGAGACTCCCAGGGTCTTCAAGTTTCATTGGTAATTTATTAAGCAATACGGCGGAGCATTCCTCGGTTAGGCACACCGTTTCGTTTTCCTCCCACTTTTGTTTGTTGGATAAAATATCCTTGAAAAATTTCACGTAATTTGGCATTTGTAAAATTGCGTCTATAAAAGGAATATTAATTCTAACCTCACGAAGAATTGCTAAGATTCGAAGGAAACTTGGATCCATCTCCTTTTTTTTCTTTCTATGTGCATTAGGAAATGGCAGACGGACCTCGATGGGAGGATGCGTTGGAGTTGAAGAGCCCGCTGTGGAGGGTTCAGGAGGTGGCGCCTGGGCGCGACAATCGGCGCCAGGCGCTGGGTCTCGGGCGCCTGAGCGTGATCATCGGGACGCTCGGGCGCGCAATTGCGAAGCATTCGTTCACTGTGGGTTGATTCCGGCGCCTGGGCGTTCTCATCGGGCGCTCGGGCGCGAAATGCGAACAACATCATTGACTACCTGTTTGCCACTTCTTAAGGTGATGGCGTGGCATTGCTCCTTCGGGTTTTTTTTCTGTGTCACTTGGTAAAGTTCCCGGGGCTCTCTCGCTGATCGCCTTTGCCATTTGACCCATTTGTGTCTTTAAATCCTTCATGTCCATCATTATATCCTTCATCATAGTACGGAGTTCGTTGATTGCTGAATCCGATTTCTTTATTTGTTCATCGAGACGCTCTTCGGTTGTAAGAGGTCTTATTTGCCTTTGTATATGAGGATTACCTTGCCTTTGAGCTTGGTTATTGTTGAATGGGGGCCTTGGTGCTTGATAGACGCCGGGATGGGCATTTTGTGCCGGATTGGGCCTCCTTGGAAATTTTCGGGCACATGGAAGTTCAATTGAGGTCGATTGGCATTTCCAACATAGTTTACATTGCCAACCATTGTTTCCAAAGCAACTTCTTCGCCCAACTCTTGAACACAAGCAATCTTTTTAGTGGGTGTGATTTCTTCATCATCGGGATAGAGTTCATCTTCCCGGGCTAATTGCTCAATCTTGTCCCACACACTTTGGCAATCGAGCCCAAGGAGATCACCACCGGCGCCGGCATTGAGCCTATTTCGGATGCGCGAACGGACTCCATCATGGAATCGTAATACTTGCTCGCTCAATCTTAGGTTGTGATCCGGACATTTTCGGAGCATGTTTTTATATCTAGCCCATGCCTCGGCTAAGGACTCATGATTCCCCTGCTTAAACTCCTTAATGTTGCTCCTTAGCTCATTGATTTTGGAGGGTGGAAAGAATTTGCTCAAAAAGGCATCGACCAATTGTCCCCATGTTGTGATGGATTGGGGTGGTAGAGATTTGTACCACATGGTCGCCCTTTCCTTTAATGAGAAGTGGAAGACTCTTAGACGAATTGCATCGAGATCCCGTGGATGAAATTGGGTAGTCATGAGAGTATCGTCTAAAGTCTCCAAATGCTCATGAGGTGATTCATGGGGCTCTCCATAGAAGGGTTCGCTTTGCACCATGCTAAAGATGTGTGACGGAATGTGATAATTTGGTGCAAAGAAATTTGGAAAGACTACGGGCTCCGGTATGGTGTGGACCCTTGGAGGTAGACTTTCCCGGACCGATGGATGTCTTTGAGGAGGTGCCGGTTGCATAGCTTGGAAAAGATTTTGCAGCCATTCCCTGTTTTTCGGAAGATTTATGTCGGGAAAATTTCCATTTGGATTTAGATTGTCGGCCATTTCTCGAGCTTGTCTACTAGATCGAAGAACACGCTCTATCTCCGGCCCAAAATTGTATAGAGGCTCGTTAGAAGAGCGGGTCGTGCACCACAAATTATACCTAATAATTAAACACAAGAACAAAATTAGAATAATAAAATAAAAGAAAGGTTACAAATAAACGAAAAACTAAGAATTATGAAAATTTAAATGAAAAATCAAAAACTAAAATGAACAAGTCCCCGGCAACGGCGCCAAAAATTTGACACGCTAAAAGCTAACGTGCTATGATAGCAAGTGCACTAGTCGTGTGTAGTAATAAATGGACGGTAAGTCCGGATTGTCGAACCACAAGGACTTGAATTCTAGTTTAAGATTTGTAATGAAGTGAATAAACAAAGTAAGAATAAATTCAAATAAAATTTGTAAAGAACAAGAACAAAGATGAGCAAGTGATTTAAAACCAATTATAAACGGAGACTAAGGCACATGCTAGGTTCAAATTGATCAAATATACTTATAAAGGTTCTTGTTGAAGGATTACACTTATATTGTTATGGTGAGAGCTCCGAGGGTAGAGAATAACCGATGTCTCGCGTATAAACTCCTATGCTTAGATCGTGATTTCCCAAATATTCCTATCCGAAATCTAACCACTAAACATGCATTAACGTACTAGAGTTCACTCGATTAGAATCGAACAACTTCACCCGGGAATCTTTACCTATGTCTAGGGCAATTCCTCATTAGTTGCGGGTCATGATGTGAATTTCTTGCACCCTAAGTTAATTTTCTCCCGAAATATCAACCTAGGCATAAGATTCTAACATATAGTGATCAAGTATATGCAAGATAGGTAAAAACACAAATTCACATCACATAACAATATAAGTATAACCTCAACAATCATCTATTATAAGCATATATCACAATTTGACCTTACATGGCCTTAGTCTTATGAATTTAGTTCATGATAGATATTATGAAAAACAATAATGATAAATACACATGTTCATAGACATGAATGAAATGAAAAGCTATAAAAACTCCCTCTAATGTGATAGATGATGGCCCTTTTGATTGAGCTTCAATTCCTAGCTTTCTCCTCTTAGAATGATGAAGAATGGTGATGAATGAAGCTTGAGACCTGTTCCTCCTCCTCCTCTCCTCCAAGAATCTGAAATTGATAGTGAATGATGAAGAGTATGGGTTCCCCCTCCTTTTATAGCCAAAATTCCACTAAAGTATGCATTAAGAATTCCCATTAAGTTCCCAATGAGAATTCCACCTAAGGTGATGCTTAAAGTTTGGCTTTTAAGATTCCAACCAGCTAAAAATGCTGAACTTTCGGCCATTAAGAATTCCACCAAGCATAACCATGTGAAAACTTCAACAAAACACATGCATGCTGCCATTTTTTTCTTGCTTTCCAGCGCAGTCTTAGTAGTTTCCTCCTCATAAACTTCTCCACAGATCTCCAATTGGATGATTCAAGTCCCCATGTTCAGATAACACATAGATCTACAACTTTCAGAAGGACATTTTGTCCAATTCGGTCTCTAAGTATACCTAAATTACGTTTCAACATGGAGGTTGTTTCTGATTTGGCGCCCATAAAGTAATCTCTACCAAGAACCCACTTATGACAACCCCTCAACACATGTGCTGAATTATGGCCAAAAGTGATTCTTACCCATCATATAATGCTGGAATTTAGGCTGAAAAAGGAGTAACATTCGGACTATCCATGCCTAGGCATGACTAGGAGGGCGCTGGGGCGTATCCTGGCACATGTACTTCTCTGTTCGGCGCAGCAATCGTATTTCCTTCACAATTATCTCTATAGACCTCCGATTTGGATGTTTCAAGTTCCCATTTGAAGCTAAGACATTCATCTAAAACTTTGTAGAAGGAAACTTTGTCTAAGTCGGTCTCGAAATGTACGGAATTATCGCTCGAATGTGGTAGGAGATGCATAAACCGCCTAGTGTTGAAAAACATGCTTGAACTTGTTTTGTACATCGTTTTTCTTCCCTTTTCTTCATGTATTCTCATTTATTACCTGTTTCACTTAACACACCCTATTAAATGCAAATGTGACATGATTTAAGCAATAAGTGAATCCAAATCATAAGAATTACGGTCTAAAAACACGTAAAAACACCTCTTATCC